>UZAE01001556.1:0-12655 GCA_900617975.1 Rodentolepis nana
GGGAGATTAAAACAACGAATTGTGTCATTGTAGTAAAAATGATTTAAGTAATGGCTGGAAACTAAAATTTGCAGCAAACATGTCTGTCTGTCTGTCTGTCTGTCTGTCACAAATAACTGCGTTCCATTCGATTGTTTCCACAAGTTAATTTTTTTCCTATCATCTATTCTGAAAATCTTAAAAAGTCAGGGTGGAGGGGGGGGAGTAATATTAGTTATTGAGAGTAAATGGATGACTTGACCTCCTTCTCTCAATCATATGGGGAATAATTGTACTGCTTGACACAGTCGTTATTAACTAAACCAAACGACCCAAAAGATTAGGCCTAAAATTATCTTTCTTCTGAGTTAAATTTAGTGTATTCACTATTCAGCTTTGTGCAGAGAGAGGGAGAGAGAGAGAGAGTCGGCTTTCAGCACACCAAGAAACCATACTGGGGTGTGCGATGGACTTACCTCTAAGTGCTGCACCCTGGGCAACGTATATTCATACGGCAAAAAGTCTATTAACTGGCAGTTGACTTCTGACTTCAAACTATCATCACCCCACTGTATGTCATATTCGACCACTTTCACAGTACTCACCTCACCTTTTCTCCCTACCTTTGTGCCTGTCTCTTTTACATCTTTGAAATACACTTCTATTCCCCCCCCCCCTCGATTTTTTTTCACTTTGATGTTCCTTCCCTCTGTGAAGCCTGAAGTCAACTAAAGGGCTAATGATAACCATCAAGACGCCTGCCATTTGATATAAATAAATAGAAACCATACTATAACTGTTGAGAATGCGACCTCAGCCTAATTGGCAGTGAAGAATTAAAAAAGGATCAATAAGTTAGTAAACAGCACCATATGGCCCATTTTTATGTATTCTGTATGACAGAATATGATAATCATTTACTTATGCAAATTCACCTGGCAATGACCTTTTAGTAGCAAGCTAAAGAACTTCACTCCCCTTCTTGTGAACTTGTGAAACAGCAATTTTGTAGTAAGAAGGAGTATGCAATAAAAGTGCACTGAATAAACTTGAATTCTATTGTACTTATAGCATTGATATCATAATGGTAAATTGATTCTGACAATGAATAGCCCTAGTGAAGATCTAGTAGTTTTAACATTTATGACCAATGATGCATTCGATTGGGAATTTCAGAAAAAAATATACTCCTAAATAAAAAAATAATTAGGGCTCAAAAAATAGGGGATTAATGTTAGTAATGGTCGATGTATCAACCTTTGGAACCTCGCTTCCACGGTGAGAGGTGAATGAATTCTATGGGAAGTATTTGTAGTGAATTGAACTAACTACCTCGTGGAATTTGCGAAAGGGAGTATCGACGCCAATCGACTTTAGCTCATTTTTCTCCCAGAAAACGAATTAGAACCGCTAGGATGCCAATAAACAAAAGCCAACGTGACAGAGTTTACGTTCGGTCGCGGAATGAGCGACTTTTGAGATGGCTTCTAAGTTTTCCATCATCCTTTTGGGTAAATAAGGTGTTTTGGATTAATTTCACTTCTATCTTATCTCTTCGAATTAGACTCAAATGTAACCAAATAGTATGTGGTGAACATATATTCCATAGAATTATATTGGTACAAAGTCTTACTTTATCAAAACCACAAATTCGTGAAATGTAGAAAAGAGAAAGGAGAATACGTGAATGCCAACTATCATCAATTAAAACAAAGGCAAAAAATGTGCCGAACACTACTCAAAATTAATTTACCCGAAACGGGTTCTCCTTAACGGGGTGAAATCGGCCCATTAATGCACACTAATAGTTCCGATTCATTAATCATTCAACGTAAAACCAAAAACACTGAAATTTGAACTTCCAGCCTTTGAAAATGTGCTCGAATACACTTTTTAGCACGCAATCGATCAAACAGGGCGCTAAAAATGAAAAACCTTATTCCTACCGTGAGAAGAGAGTGTAAGATTAGATTACATGCTTGTAGGGGGTGGCATGCAAACAGTGTGTCCCTTGCACGCAATGTTTGCATGAGAACACACATTTTGCATGATAAGACCCAAAGTAAATCCACCGCCCTTTCTGCTAATACAACTAACGTGTGCCACCAAAGAACAGTAACATTTGTTTCCTATTTCTAAGCAGTGGGGGAAATCACAAAATAATTAATCATTGAATTAAAGTGTAATATCCGTCATATTGAAGTTTTCAACGCCCCTTAATAATCGTGGGATCAGACCACGCCAGTCTGAAGGAGCATAGAGATACAAATACTCCAAAAGAAATAGAGAAAAATAGATTGGAATATAAGGAGGGAATAATGGTTTTATTCCAATTGAGTAAAGGATTCGTTAAATTGTGGACTTTATGTCTAATAGGTGCATCTGAGGGTTCCAAGGTTCACTATATCAGCAAAACCCCTATCGATCGTGAAGATCCGAGATTTCGATCAGCTGATCATCTTGAGTAGGTATACTTTAGTGGTCAAAAAGTGTGCATATATCTATATATATATCAACTCTCAAATCTTTGAATCTTGAAGAAGGTGCAGATATAATGTGTGCTTCCAACTATTTCTTTGAACTGACTGGTAAAAGTACGTTGTAGGATAAATACGTGGAGGTAATAATGGACAAGAAGAGAGGCAAATTTTTCGCATTCCACAGATTCTACCTTTTAGAATCTCCATTTCAGAAAGCAACTAGCGCTAAAGAATTAGAATTCGGCTAAGCTAACTGCCTTACAAGTCAGCTGGTAATTCTCCCGTCACGTAGAACAACATTATCAAAATGAGGAAAACAAAGGGCAATAGGACACACCTACGTTGCCTTATCCATTTGGTATTCCTTAACAAAGTCTTAGGTAGGCCACGTTTTCCACTATAGCCTTGATTTATCTGATTATTCCAGTGACCGGACCAGTACATTCAGGTTTTAGCAAAGTGATAGCCCTTAAAGCTTTAATGAAACGTCAAAATGTGCTATAAGACCACCAGTGATGTGTCGACACACACACACACACACACCCCCAACCAACACTCCGACCTCAATTGACATTGAGCACTACTAAAGCCATCGTCGGAATGTATAATGATAAGGTGACAACAGATGGGGAAGAGGTCGGTTTCGTAAACTTAAGTAGCATTACCGGGGTCGGAAGATTATGCAAAACATGATAGTACGAGAAAAGTAGAAATGAGGTGAGAGAACTAGAAGCCAAGAAAGCATGCACACAAACACACACACACACACACAGAGGGAGAGAGATAGACGCACATGAAGGCAACACAATTGTGCTTTTGCGCAAAAATGACCAAACAAATGAAGTCAACACAATAACTAAAGGGTGAATGAGTGAGAGAGAGAGCTTGCCTTAGCATGAAGTAGGGAAACTAAAAAAAATGAGGGGGAAGAAAAGAGACAGAAGAGAGATGCGCAGAGATGGCTTCAGTTAGGCTGAAAAGAAAATGATTGCCACTCACCTTTCGAGATTTCTTCTGGTAGACAACAGCCTTCTCCACATCCTTTTTCGCTGTTTCAATGTAGTCTTGGGCATTGTCAACATTATATTCAATCTTGTCTATTGTCTCTTGCTAGAAAGACCAGGAAAAAAACAAGCAATTATTTAAAATTTATTTCTAACATGCAATAACCCAACAACTTTCTCAAAAGGTCAATTAGTGATGAAGTAGTGGTTATGGGGAAAACATGCGATATCATGTTGCTTTATCATTCCATAAAGTGGACAGTTTGAACATTCTTGAAATAGTTACAGGTCACACTTATTATGAGGCGTCTGTTTTGGGTGACAAAATTTGTCGTACATTCGTGATTAACTCGAGATTACTAAGAGTTGTGCGTATCAGGATCATTTTATTTATAGAATTGCAATAGTTGATTTATTTGCCAATCTGACAATTCTCAAATCGATGTTCTATAATCGTTTGCTTCTTCAATTTGTCATGGTTTAATCTTATTTGTTAATCTATATTTTCAACTTTTCAACATAACACCAATAATAATTCTACTATGTGACGAGTAAAGAATATCTAAAGGCGATTTTAACCTCTAAGCACACATTTCCCATGTTTGTTAGCTAAATTAGATTTCCTTAGTTCGACTGAACGTTTTCTTCAAACATGCATTGCCATGGTTAATTGTATTATTACATAGAAAAAGAAGAAAAATGTTCTCAAAGGCACCTGAAATGGACCTTGACTTGAATAAAAAAGTGACCACATTTTATTAATCGCAAGGCGGTATTCACTAACCTAAGCTTAAGTAGATTAACAGTCCTAGGTTGAATATATATCTTTTAAATAATTGATATCGACTACTAATTGATTTTGCTTATCTTTATTGATTTGAATTTTACCAAGCACTGATTGTACCATTCAAAAATAGCAAATCAATCTTGCTAAATCAGATTTGGTAACAGCCAATATGCCAGATGGCATTCTTCTCAATTCGATCAAAATAGATCATGAAATGTAGGTTTTAAGCTTACTTGAGCATCAACAAGGGCAGAAATATCCTGAAACATATCGTGCAATTCCCTAATGCTCTGTTCCAATCGAATGATATCTTGATGTCGAGCTTCAATTTCATTCAACGTCTGTCTAGCCATTTGAGTATCCGCCATAATCTGCAAAATGGAAATACAAGAATCCGAAAATTTACTAGAAAGGATAGGAATTTTGCTTGAGGAAACTCACACTCTGAGTGAAGATTTGAGGATTTCCTGATTCGAGCATATCTTCAAGTTCTTCATCAGTAAAGTGTTGATCGGCTACAAAATTACCACAAAAACATTACACAAATAGTCTCCGACAAGCTAATAAAAAAGAAATTTTGTGAGCGGGTGCGTGGGAGGATAAAGCGGTGCACTTGGTGAGAAACCCACAAAATATCCACAAGGCCTTAAAAGAAACGATTGCACAATCCCTCCTCCCCCCTTCATGGTGATGCATCTCGATAAAGTAGATGTGATTCATACAAACACGAGAAGTTCTTGGAAATACAGAGACAAAATCGATCAAGAAGATACTACAATCAAATGAAACATGCATTGTCTGACTTCTTACCAACTGCAAGTTGACGTTGAAGAAAATCCTTGGAACGGCTGAGATAAGTCGCTTGCCACGCGTTATACACTTGTAGGCAATCAGTCAGAAATTTGGAGATGTAAAGGAGCTGAATATACATAGATTATAAACAGACCTTAGCGGAAAATAGCTTGACCTTAAAGAGCTGGCGAAAAAATGCAATTTCTAAAAGTCTATTTCATCATCATATCCGATGGCGTGTACCTTCAGAAAGGTAGTCCTTTAACTTTCGATAATCTTGGTGGAATATGCCAAAATTTCTGAATAAGTGTTTTATTTAAGATTTTAAGTTTTAATACAACTAAATCAGTAAAAATATTCATGATGTTATTAGTTATGACAATAAATTACTAGCCACTACAATAGTAATTAAATCTATAAAAGAAAAATAAACTATAAACAGCAAGAAAAGACAACTGACTTGAGATACACAATCGTTCAAACTTTTAACCAACACTAAGACAATTCGAATAAGGTATTTAAAAGTGAGATTGTACACAGATGATTGAAATTAATTGATAGATGAAGCATAGATTCATTGATAGCAATTTTTTGAAATCGATGGGCTTACTACCAAACAATAAGCAAAATCCATCAAAAAGAAAATAAATAAAAACCGCAATCTAAATTACAAGGAACGCGCTTAAAATGAGTGAGCTTGGGTGGTGTGACGCATATTAGCGATTAGATGGGTGAGTTTATGAATAACGCGGTTAAAATGTGAGAGTTAGTCGCCCAATTACCATACCGGCAGTCATTCGACGCAAAATACGATCCTTATTGGCATCTCGGTATTCAACTTGAGTTTTGCTGTACTCTTGCATGACGCTTATAAATCTGCGGCCTATCGCTTGACACTATACACAAGTGCACATTTACAATTTTGAAGTAATCAAATAAATGACACATAGAATTACTGCAGAAGCAATAAAAGTCACACTCACCTGGCCTCGCATAATTCGCATATCAGCAACATCACCGCCTGCTCGTTCTTCCTGTGAAATATTCAGTTCCATTTCTTCATAAAATGGGAAGAGGAGAGGTTAAAAAAGTATTTATTATAACTCAATATCAGTAAAGAGACTTACGCTTAAGAGCAGTGCGTACTCTACCACCACGTTGTTTTATATCTGCCATAATATCATTAACTCGAGCTTTCGTCCCTTGAAGAAAATAATATTAAAATAAGATTTAAGAATATAATAAATGTAAAACAAAAAGCGAAAATTAAAAAGATAAGGCAATAAACATACTTTCATCCGGGTTTGTGGCTGAAAGAAGCTCATTATGTTTCGTCTTTATTTCATCGACAAGTGATTTAATTTTATCGACTTCAGAGCGGAGTTGTTCGACCTGGCTGAAAAATCCCGTGAGATAGTTGCTATCCATAAAATTGTCGTTATCATCGTCATAATCATTATATCCATTGTTTCCATTGTTATTTTTAAGCGTAGACAAAAGATCAATCGGCATGTTGATTTAGTACAATGGGTCACTACCCGTTTTCGCGTAATGTGAATCTAATAACGCTCCAACAATCAAAACGACCTTTACAGATAGATTTAAACAAACACTAAACATTATTTGCGGAATAAAGTATTGAAGTTCAAGCAATGCAATTTTATTAAGGTTAAATGTATGTGTTTTTTCTTTATAAGCATTGATATAGTTATTTTTTAATTAAATCGTTTTTTATATTATTAATTCAGATAACCTTGTTATACAGAAATATTTCTAATATTATATTTTTTTATTTACTAGCTGTTTTAAATATTGAATGTTACTGTCACTATTCAAATGTCCTTTGTACGGCTGGGTCTCGTTTCAGAGTGTAATGGATTGACTCTTTTTACTTTCAGTTCTTTCTAATGCTTCATTTATTTCAGATATACAGTCTTCACAGAAATGTTTCAAATGTATTATTGGTATGCGTTTTTATTGATATAATTTGTAGGATTGTTAAATAAATCTGAAACGCAATATGAGAGGTAGTTTCCTTATCAAATCTTTTACGTGTGCAGCTATTGCTGTCCTCAGCTCATTCTTCCATCAGCTGTCTTTGATGAACTACTTCATTTAACACTTACAGGACGATGTGATGGTCATGTGGCGGTTTTTGATCACGTATTTTAACTTTTCGATCTTAACCGATATTCCTCTTCTAGCTATCTGACACTACATTTTGCTTAAGACTTCGTTATACACCTGTAAAGTACATAGGATATGATTGCGCTCAGAAAATAGTATTTTCATATTTATATTCATTTCAAAGATTCTTATATTATATTGCGATTCAATTGTAACTATTCCGTTATTTACCTTCAAACTTGTCTTCGAATCTCTTTTAAATAAAACTGGTAACTGATGAAGACTATTACAGTAACCTTGTAGAAATTAGTGATCTTCCGCTTGATCTATCCATAGTAATTCACTACAATCCAGATTCAATTAGTGACGTTTCTGCAGTACAATGTATAGGTATGGCCTTCGCTGGAAGATTCTTATTTTTCCTAGATAGCCCAACAAATTTCTTTGACTATTTGATCGATGAATCTATATCGTTCTCTCCAAATCAATTTCACCCTGACGTGATATCTAATTCCCTTCTCTTCGTCATTGATACTAAGATGCCCTATCTCTCATTTTTCCGAAGTTGCTCAAATCGAAGTTCGTCTTTCATGCCAATGGAGTACTATAACATGAAGGACAAAATTAAAGATATTGCTTCTCATTTCGGAGGGTATGGTTTGTGTTTTCATCTGTATTTTTTTAGTCATGTTAAACCATTTTGGTTAGAGGTGGAGAACTGTCCATGCTATGTTTGGCCCGGAAATCCGAACTGGACACTAAGGAAACTCTATAGCCTTGCTGATATGAATCGAGCTGCTTTGCCTTCTGCATTCACAGTTTCTTCTGACCGTCGTCTTGGTGCTATCACAGATGATCAGTCTCGGATTGCTCTAATCGATCTTCACCGAGGTACTGCCTTACGATTTTGGAAGGGTAAGGAGCTTTATGTTCTTTATACATATTGAATTTTTTTAAAGTAGAAAAGTACAGCAACGGGAGTTTGATCTGTTAAAAATTCACTTCATCACCGTTTATTGCTCCTGAATAACTTTAATTTTTAGATTTTTTTAAAATTAAATTGCGTCAAATTGTAAATGATTAAAATTTAATCTGAAATAAAGTGTTCCACTTTGTTATTTTCTAATTTCTGTTTATTTCTTAAAAGCCATTTTATATTAGCCCCATTGTGTTTTTAAATTTTTGGTAACCAAACTCAGACTTTGATTACCTAATCAATGCCTGTTTTTAAATAGCGTTTTTGTTAATATTTTCGTATGTATGGTACCATCAAAGTAAATGGTATGTTTACCTTTAAAACTATTTAATGAAAGAAAAGTAGTCAACTCTAGGTTCCTGGGTTATGGTTGGCCTAACCCGTTAGTTGGTAAATACACTAAATTTAATAGTGATCTTTTGTCTTTGTTCGGGAAATTGTCAATTGATTTTCGACGATAGATTAACGACAATCGTATCTGAAATTCCTCTTGTTCGTTTTGACTTTGTGTTAATGTATTACTTACCATATAATCTCTTGAATATAATTTTCTCATCGGTAATCGAGTAGACGTAGTACTTCGGGTGGTGTTCATCGTGCCTATCTGCTAAGCCAGAGATCATGAGATTGAGTTACTCCTAAGTGTGGCTAGTGAATTTCTGCCCTCTACACAATTTAAAATTTGATATTCTTTTCTGCTTGATTTGAGAGGCTTTTGTATTCGTTTACTTTTGGGTTCTCTATTGGTAAATTACTATGATTATCTAGTTTTTGCTCCACATGCTCAAGAATGCATGAATGCATCCTTTGTATGGTACCTGTACCATTTAGTACCTGTCTTCATAAATAAGAGACTATTTGACGCTCGTTAAACACCACAAATTAATTTTCAGGATGTAAGGATTCCAAAACTTGTTTTGTCGATGTCACTGAGCGCTTTACACCAGCCGGACGTCTTTCAAGAAGGGCTCGTTACATTCTTATCTACCTTCCTCGCTCAGGGATCCTGGAAGTTTGGTCCCTTATTCACGGTCCACTCTTGAAATCATGGTCCGTGAATGGAGTTCTTCGATTTCTTCCACAACATGCCGCCTCTCTTAATCCAGCGCTCAAACAGTAAGTTGGTTTGATTTTCTTTCGATTCTTCCTTTCATAGCTTCAATGCTCTTTGCGTCCTGGATAACGAACGGCTTATTGGTCTTAAATTGAGCTATGATCTTTGGCTTCCTCACACCTCTGAGGCTAATGATTTCAAGCAGTTCTCTCGCTTACGAAGTTGGATTACTTCAAGGACCTTTAAAAAAGCTCTTAAATCAAGTATATTTCGAGGTTGACTCAATAAATATACTATTTTAGACCGTACCGTCACTCTGACCAAGCTTGATGACTATCTTGGGGCTTTCTTAGAACCCGATTGGTTTCTCAAAGCCATTTGGGTTCTTCTTCGAACGAATTCGATTGATTTGTCTGAATGGCTTTCTGCGAAGCTGCCCCATTGGAGCATGCGGAGGGTGCTTTCCGATAAAGCAAAGCAATCCTTCGAGAATCACATTACGAAAATCAGCAGCCTATTACTATTCCATCTTGATCTTTTAAAACTCTACAATAAGAAGAACTTATTGGAGAAATTAAGTGATCGTATTCATAGTGAGGAAAATGAATTTATAACGGTAATTGATTGATTTGGTGGTTTTAAATAAATCCATTTTAGCCGGTGCTTGATTTCTTCCCGGAAGTGGAGAAGAAAAGGAGGAACCTCGGAATCACTTCTCCATGGACATTTTTTCGTGCCGTTGCACATTCACGCATCTTTCCGACTGCGTCGGATGAGCCTTGGCACAGGGATAGGTCCCTCGCGCACGAAACCATCCTGGGTAAGTTGGCGATATTCAGATATTGATGGCTTCTTTTTTAAACATGTGGTGCCTATTTAGATAGATTACCGAGAAAAAGGACATGACCCCTCATTTTTTTAGTTGGAAATGTATATTAACGATCAAATCTTGCTGATAATTTAAGTGAGAGATGATTTTCTAACAATAATGACGGTGTTATTAATAGAGGAGCCAATCAATTCAGTTGGGTGACTGTCTCCTGGTTTGAGTTCTTTTGAAATCCATTAAAACTCATTCAATGTGTCATTGAAGGTGCTTACTTTAATCATCTGTTCTTTTTTATTTAATTATCTTTATTGACCGCAGCTGATATATTATCATGTAATTGGCTCTAATCTTCTTCTTTTCTCATATACCGTTGTGAGTAATTTTCTGATCGTAATTTGGTCTGTTTTTTAGGTCAGGCTATATTCATTCCATACTTTTCGGAGACAATCACAAGGGATGCATTCATGAGTTTTCTCGAAAATGGACCATTCCCTTTCGATTACCTCCTGGTAAGTTGTTAATGCTTTTTTGCATCGTCAATGACAAAAAAATGAATACTTCCTCTCAGACATTGTTAATTCCCCATTTCATTGTCTTATTCAAATCGGCTTGACGTTCATACTTATGATGGAAATGAAGTGAAATAAATTTGATAATCATATTAGCCTAACTTCTGATGCAAAACCTTGCCTTCACTATCTTCATTCGTATGCGCAGATATTGGCCACCCGGTGTCTCTTAACCGAATCGAACAGATTTTCTCCTTGCCGTCTAGTACGTTTGACCCAGGAGCTTTTCGCCTCTCATCCTGCGGATCTATCATCCGCCTTTGTGACTATCTACAGCTCTCTTCTGAGTTCTCGTAACCACGCTGGTTGTTTGGTGCTCTGTGCATCTCTTGTCGCTGCAGAAGAAGTGCTAAAACTACGACAGAATGAGGTATTATAACCTACTTATTTCTATCAGTAGTATGTGATTTACAATCGAAATACTACATTCTACTTATATTTTTTTAGTAGCTAATAATTTATTTCATACTCTGGTTTTAACGTTTAGGATTCCCAATTAAAGTCATCCCTGCCTCGCAGTGATTCTCTTCCATCCACTTTGAAGGAACTTCGAAACCGATGTCAACATCTTCAAGATATGGTTGTTTTTAATCATTCTGTTGAGACCTTCGGAGCGTATTATAATTTTCCGCCTAGAATTGTTCGCTCCTTCAGTGTTCACCATATCTTCAAACGAGGCCCAGGTTAGTTACAAATGAGTCCTTTTTATTACTGCCATTTTTTCTTCTTTGAGGAGTTGGGCTTTCCTCTAAATCAGAAGGTAATCACTCTTTGCACCTATTTCCTCCCTAGATCATTTTACTAGCGAGTTTGCGCGTCACCTGGCTGCTTCCCGCCTAACAGGCCATGAAATTATGGAAATCTACCGTCGTTCTGTGTCCCACGTCAATAATAACGGCTTAAGTAAGCAAACTTCAAATTTAACCGAAAATTTTCACTGGCAGAAAGTTGGAGGATATAGTAACTAATTTTCTTTAGTGCCAAAATAGCCAAATGGTTACCTCGTAGCAATATTTTAGTATTTTTTACATATTCTGCTAATTTTTTTCTTAGATTAGATCATCCGCCAGTTCTTAGTCTTTGAAGAATTTCTATTACTACTATGTGACCACATAGGTTCATGAACGATTTAATGTCCGAATACATTCAGAGCTGATTTTAGGATAAATGGATTAGTTTATCAAGGAATCTTTGTGCATCTACCTCACATAATAAGTTGATAGCAATTAGTTGTTACTATGGTGTTTGAAATTATCTAAAATTCCTTTTGCCGTATAATCTTCTTGAATTCATGTTTATTCAATGGTTAGGATAAAATAAATATTTATAACACTAAATTGCCATTTCATAAGATCTCAGGACTAAGATTGCAGTAAATTTATGACTCAAACAGCTGGTTTTTTCGGTGAAGATAAGAGGTATTGAAGTTAGTCTGCGATATATGATTGGCTTCCTAGCTTGCAAATAATGTCACCGATAGGTGGTTTTACAAATCCAGGTGTCATTGCAGAAACCCAAAAATTGATAGTCCGGTGTACGAATCAAAATTTGCGAGTTTCTTTTGTGTACGTCAAACATATTTGAGGTTTTAAAACGTTTGGGATAGGCTTTTCTCTATCGATTTTCTTTGTGTAGAGGTTTGACATCTTTCTAAAATGGCATAAACAGTGTAGCGGATTGCTACCTTAGTAAACCCTGACCGACTCAGAAATCTCTATGGCGGATTCTCCAACATCTAGCTGGACTCCCAGAACTAGCTAAGCTATAGCCCAGCTATAGAGGAAACAGACGTAGAGCACGAAGCACGTTGATTCAGTAAGTATATTGTGGATAAAGTGTCCACACAGGGAGCTTAATCATGATCAGGATGGCGGTTTAGGTTAAACAGAGGTTAATGATTGGTCACTGTTTGTACGGTCGCACCTCCCAATCTTGGCGCGCAGGCATGCGATGACGTGTCCCACAACAGTACCTCTAGTGATGTCTTAATAGCCACTTTGGATGAAACGTCTTCAAATAGCCTTGATTCTTTGTGCAATCTCTCTCCTGTTTTATGCT
>UZAE01001557.1:0-12642 GCA_900617975.1 Rodentolepis nana
TTGGTCAAAGTGAGGTAAACAAAAAGGCTCTAAAAGTAGCACCAATTCTACAAAAGCCCCATTTCATTTGCATTTTACAATCGAATAGAACAATAGTTGCCAGATAGGCAATGCACATCCCGAAAATCGAAATTTTTTAGCTAGTTAGATTTTGGCAAAACACTTGTCTATGATGTCTAGTACTAATTGACCCACTTTTATTCCAAAAAATTTATATTGTATCAGAACTCCTTAGCCTGTGGTCAAACATATTGCCTTCTCTTGTTTGTGGGGAATGCAAGCCAAAGCACTAATTAATTTAAAATGGGGTGAGCGATAGACTTACCTCCACGTGGTGCACCCTGGGCAACGTATGCTCATTCGGCAAAAAAGTCTATCAACCGGCAGTTGACTTCTGACTTCAAACTACCATCACCCCACTGTATGTCATATTCTACCACTTCCACAGAACTCATCCTATCTTTTCTCTGCTTTTGTGTGTCTCTTTTACATCTGTAAATCACTCTTCTGTTCCCCACCCCTCAACTTCCCGTACTTTGATGTTCCTTCCCCCTGTGAAACCCGAAGTCAGCTAAAGGGCTGATGGCAACTATCAAAACGCCTGCCATTTTAAATAAATAAATAAATGTTTCAGCGTGTATGGTCATGTAAACCAGTAGGTAAAAATCGATTAGGAATTGGCATTTGCTGCAGGCAACAAAACACAGTTTGATGGCGAAAGCTCTCCATAGTAATCTTACCTTCATCAAAGCTAAAGAATAGACTGAAAAGTGCGAAAAGTACGGATTTACTCAGCTTATAGAACATTTTCAAGTATGGATACTTCTGTACTTTTTATTTGTAGTTATCTTATAAGAGCCCTATTTTAATACATCCCTAAGAAAACCGAACTGTCGATAACCTTAAATAATTTTAAGTGAGGGAAATCATTCGAAATACGTTATTGAGAAAGCAATTTTCATATCTCTCTTGTATGAAATATCAAGGTTCAAAGTCCCTTCCCCCCCCCCTGAATTATATTGTTTTACATACGAGATGTTGTGTTCAAGCCTTGGTATCTTCAACATCTTTTCTCCATACTTAAAACTTGCCATAAAAATAGATCAAAGCACTCTCTTTACTTAAGTAGCGCGTGTAACAGACTGTAAGCTCACTTATTGGTTCCAAAGTAAGGCTAACTCAGAGGCTACTTTAAGGGGCATTCCGTTTTCTCTTTGAATCGTTAATAATCATCTTGAGGACTTAGAGAATACGTCAGTCTTACCAGAATCAGGAGACCAAGACCTTAGTTGGTCTATAGCCACATTGGAAAGTCATCAGGAAAAGGGGAAGGTAGAGAAATAAACTTAGGACCAATGCGTTACTTTTTTCAGTAATTAGAAATAAGAGTTCGAGAATGGGTTCTTATCGACTGTGGGGTCAGTATTGCATCGTCTGCGTTTAATATGCCTTTACCGAATAGTATCCAATTCACCGAATGTATCGTCCTATGGCAGTCTAAGCGAGTGCCGTTAGGGAAGGCGTTAAATACGCTTAACTTGGAATAGAGTACAATATCCTGGAGTTATTCTAATGAGAAAAGTGCATTTCATGTCCCCCCGAGTTGGCCACCAACATCACTAGTTCTAAAGTGAAGTCAGCTGACAGTTACACACATATTTAAATTATTGTTTTAATAATCGGAAGTTCGAAATCATTAGCTCACAATTAGCTAATACCTCTCTAAATGCTTCACTTTTGAAATGGTAATTCTCTAAAGCAAAAACTGTAACTTATTCGTGGGGAGGGTCAACTACAAGCAGGGAATCATGGAAGCACATCTCATTTTATTATTCTGATGGTACAAAGCCAACTTATAAATGCTCTAATTCAACAGTAACTTCAAAATATTCATCCCGCCGATAAGGGAAATGCTTTGCTCAAAAAGTTTATTCTGAAATATTCCAGCCTCTATTCACAGTACTCTCATTCCAACTAAAACAAGATTCACCCTGGTGGTGGTGGTGGTGGTGGTGGTGTTAGCAACACTTCAGCAGAGCTGCTTTGATAAGAAATTCGGATTCAAAAGCACTTTATTGACTAGAATTAGTCAGTGTGGTTGGTTACCTCACTGAAAAAAGACGATTTCGTGACCTCTAACTTAGGTGATAACAATAGTGACAACTGCTCTTTATTATCAGCCCTGTTAACACGATTTTCGTTTAGACTTAAATCTCAGCAAGATGCAGATTAAAGCTTTCAGAATTAACTTCGATCTGGTTGAAACTATATTGGAATTATTTATTTATTTTGGATTTGAAAACTCCAGTTAATTGCTCCCATGTTAACCTAGTAAATGTGAATCAATGTAAAAGTGTTTATCTACGAATTTATTTTTCTCCTACACTTCCAATTTAGCATTGATTCTAAACCCCAATTCAATACGTTCTTAAGAAGTATTTTCAGGTTGAGTAACCATCCCACCTTGCTAACAATCACTATTAGCAATACGCATTCAGGTACGCTTGGTTAAAGTTTAGGAGCACTCCTTAAATACCTACTATCGACAGAATAAGTCAATTCATTTAAAAATAACTTCGGATTTCATAAATGAAACAAAGTCTTTCATGAAACCTGCTACAGAAGAGAAGCTGAATTATTATTGCTACCAAGGATTCATCTTACACCGATTCTAAGGTAATTTCATTAAGCTTTGATAGTGACCCTATTCTAGTACAACAATTGCCTTTGTTGACGGGGAAATTTAGCTAGAATGGCAAAACAAGATGTATCAAAGAACATATTTATACTAAATAAAAACATTGTCGTCGGATATGGCTGTTTACATTACGGGCTAATTAGGTTTACGATTTTGCATATTGAGCTTAGTTACCCAGATAGGTGGTTGGCTACTTAAAGAACTAAAACAGTAATCTTACCTTAAACCTACTAATTGCGCTGTAAAAGATGCAACCATACATGCTCAATCAGCATTTTTAGTACACTAAAAACGTTATCTAATTAAGTCTAAACTAATTTTATAGAGAAAAACAACCAATTTGCAATTCAGGCGATCAATAATCCAATAAATTAATCAAATACTGTTACTGCATCTTATGCCTCAGTTAGTATTAATCGGATGAATAATCAATGCACTAACGTCGTACTTCCACCTTATTAAATTGCGCGTTAACTTGCAAACCTTGAATATATAAAAATATTTTTTCTTTACAAAACTAAAATACCAGACCTAAGAGTAAATAAGTCTAATGCAAATAACTTCCACAACAGCCATAAAGTAGGAGCAAATTTTATAGCCAAGTTCATGTATTCCAGATTTAGAATAATTCGGTGGTTATTTTGAAAGACAAAGTCATGACCTAATTGTTCCTAGACAATCAGATAGAAAAAATAAAACAGGTTCACTAAACACGTATTTATTCAGTATAAAAGTGAGTGAGATTCAATACGCGCAAATGGAAAAGCATGTGTGTAAGGTTTGAAGATAGTGAAGAGAAAGTGGTGGTATATGGGAAAATCTATGTACACAAGAGCAAAAAATGCATCAAGGTTTTTTAAACGAAATGGAAATGTTGTGGAGACAGAGACAAGCGTTAACCAAAGATAGAGCCACACACAAAAGAGATGATAAACAGACGTACACAAAGACGCACTAGTTTCTACACCTAGCCTCTACTTAGACTTTACAAAAAATAGACAAATATTATTAGAGGGCTTGGGAAAAGCAGAAAGGATATGAAGAAATGCCAAATAGATTAGTAAAACACACATTGTGCATTATCTTCATGGAGAGTCGCTGCTCTTCACTTTTCCAACTCCCGGAGCAAAGGACGAAAAACCGGAATTTCTACAAAAAATTAGGAAAATAAAAATGTTTAAATAACTGACAAAGGGGGTTAGGATTTAAAAAAACAATGACAAAATAGCGAAGCGCCAAATTAACAAAGAACCAAAACACTACATGCCTTTAACTAACACTCACAATGTCTAAACATCGGCGTTCGAGAACGCGGATGGCTAAATTTGGTCCTAATTGAGCATCATGAAAGTGGAGATAAACAGCGCACCACTATCACAGATACAAGTAAATAGAACTCACCCATGCGATTGCATCACATCCATTGCAGGGTTAGGTGATTCAGTGGGCTTCGCTGCGTCTCCGCTAGGATTAGCTGGAGTGTTTGATCCTGGAGCTCCACTGGGTGTACCATTTCCACTTCCATTAGGTGGTGCAGGGCTACTAGATGACGGCTTGGACATAATAGGAACACTCTGACTAGACGCCTGTTGAGAAGCCAGAGTCTGCTGCAACTGTTGAACAGCAGTGGCTGCCATATTTTGCTGACTCTGTTGGTGTGAGGATTGGCCTTGCTGCTGAGACGATTGATTTTGTTGCTGGCTTGGATTTTGCGAGGACTGCTGTTGTTGGTTAGCCAAAGCAGAAAGACTAGCAGAGAAATTGGGGGCAAGGAATGGACCGTAAGGACCTGGGATGCCACTTTGAGAAAACTGTGGAGGATTACCACCACTTCCGGGAGGTGGTGGAAGTAGACCAGGAATGGAAGATGGTGCATTGTTTCCTAAAAGACCTCCAGGGCCACTAGGACCTCCTGGTCCATGAGGACCAGGCAATCCCCCATTGTTATTAGATGGTCCACCCAGGCCACCAGCTGATGCGAAATTATTTGCAAGGAGACCTGGAGGTAAAGTGAGCCCCATGGAGCCAGCACCAGCAGTTCCTGCAAAAGGGGGCATCGAGAGTACTGCAGCCATTGCAGCGTGGTTGTTCAGAGCAGCAGCGTTAGCAAGAGCTAGGGGATTATTACCATGACTATTTAAACCGCTGTAGGGATTCGATTGTGCACCTTGCAAGTACTCCTTGTTGACACAATTACGTAGTCCCGCGTGACCCCTGTTAATGAGCGCGCGTCGAATTTCATTGGCAGCAGCTTCACGCATTTCTCTTACACTACTCTCGCTGTAGTATGCCATATGTGGGGTCACAATAAGATTGGGTGCATCCTTCAGAGGACCTTAAAATTTGGACAAAACTTGATACATAATATCTTAATGCAAGTGGTATATTCTAAAGAGGTCAGTAAATACCAGATAGGAGATCTGAATCCATGACATCTAATGCAGCTGCTCGAATAACACCTGACTTGAGAGCACTGGCTAAGGCGACTTCATCAATCAAACCAGCACGAGATGTATTAACTAAGAAAGCTCCTACACAAAAGGGTATTAACTAACTCCAATTTTCAAGGTTAAGACTTACCTTTCCGCATCATTTTAATAGTATCCGCATTAATCATTCCACGATTTTGATCGTGCAAAGTGCAATGAAGAGAAACGCAATCACTCTGATAAAGAAGATCTTGGAGATTGTAAACGCGAACAATGCCAAGGGACTTTTCAATACCATCGCAGAGATAGGGGTCGTAAAATGCAACTCGGAATCCGAATGCTATTGCACGAAGTGCTACTGCAGCTCCAATTCGGCCTTTAAAAAAAATATGAAACCGTCAAAACGTGCACAAACAAGAAGAGTTTTCTTTAACTAGACTGTGCACTGAAGATGGTAAGAAATGACATGCTGCAACAATAGCGTGCGCTACCCTAATGCAACAAAATGAATATGAATAACAAATATGAGCAAAAATACATAAAACGGCTATGACTGCCATTTACCAAGGCCAACGATGCCTAAAGTATCGCCACGAATACGAGCAGTCCCAGCGGCAGCGTCTTTTAAATGTTCTGGTCCATTAATGCGTTTCCCACTGCGAACCATATCAGCGAGCCAAGGAGTACGGCGGTAAAGGTTCAAAATATGAGACATTGTAGTGTCGGCAGCTTCCTCGACACCAAAGCCAGGAACATTACAAACTGCAATTCCTAATTCCCCAGCAGTTTTAATATCAATATTATCGCAACCACTAGACAAAAGATTAGATTAAACGAAAGAGCGTACCTTCCGATACGCACAATAATCTTAAGGTTCTTGAACTTCTGCAAGTCCTCACGATTAAGGGAAATTGAGTGCCACATCAAGGCTCCAAAGGCTTCATTAAGCACCTTTTCATGAATTTCAGCCGTCCCGGAAGCATCGCAAAATGCAACCGTTGCTACATCCTTCAGTATGGGCATCTCTACCGTACAATCCCTTCCATCAAGAAGGGCCACTAAGGGTCGTGAATAATGAGGACCATTTGGACGAGCACCTGCCATTGCTACAAAATAATAACTAATGCTTAATCACGTGGCATTTATTGCAAGTAGTTTCAAAAGTCTCATTAAAAATATTTCAATTAAAAACGAATTTTAAAAAGCGCCAAATATTTCAAATAAAGAACATACGAAAGGAGCACCGACGATGAGGCTATAACGTTCGTAATGACGCAGGCGAATGACATACAAGGAGTGATATTTTCATTTTCAAGCAAATCAACCCGATGCAGGTTTCTTAGCATTAATGCTAAGAAACCTAAGGCTCGCGCTAGTGCATGAGTGCGCACGTGTGTGAGCGTGTGCGTCGTATGTGTCCTTAGCGCAGCGCATAACATCTCGTTTTAACAACCGCCTCCCCGGTCTTCCCCCCCCCCCCTAATCTCTAAAACCCCTCAAAGGATGGAAAATCGAAGACACGCCGCAGACAAACCTTGAGAGAGGGCGGTGGGTAAGTGATGCGTTCGTGCGTGTGTATCTCTTTATGAGTGCCTCCAGTTGGTTCCCTCTCACCCATACACATTTATCTATTTCCACCCTCTCCCACAGAGCTGTCGCACTAGTTAACGACAAAATGTTAACTATCGTTCAATGTGTGCGTGTGTCTGTATATGGATATATGTATGTCTGTACCTCTGGTCTGTTTTTACCTCACATGATAATTTTAATATAACTAACACGTCCGCACTTGCAAACTTAGACTTACGCCTATGAAAAAGGACGCCAATCACTACCTCAAAGAACATGCACTTTGCTTGTTTTTTTATCGATTGATAACCATGTTGCTCATTAAGTGTGCACTTGCGGTTGTAAAACGGCATGGAACCAGGTGTCTCTACTTTTCACAGATGTAGCAAGGCACACATTGTTTTTTTTAATATATTGGCGTCTGATAAGTTTGAAACAGGGTGCAGTACAAAGAAAACTTCGACGAGAGCAAGTGGCCGGACCAATCAATATAAAGTATGTTACTGTAAAAGCACAACCAATGCGGCCCCAGCTTGTTCTAAGGCCATACAGGTGCACATTTTATAGGGGACTTTCTATCTTTGTGATCGTTTGTTTGACCCTTTGGAGGGATTTGAATAATTTACTTAGGTTAAAAAGTAAGTAAGCTGTTAGATATGTGAGATTGGCGCTCTTCACCTTATGAAAGTTCATGAAGTTCAATAAAATGCATTTGCAATACATTTCAGCTTATTGATTTTTTACCATAACTACTGTGCAGTATTGATTTTAATTAATTATGTTTCTACTCCGTGTTTAGGATACGAATTTAATTTATTGCGGTTGAATAACATTATGGTGAATTAACTAACTTAAGAGTTGATATCAGTTGTTTACTTTTAGGCTTTCATTAAAGAACGCTATTTAATTCCTGTTCCATTCCGCATAAAATTTGTTTGTATTGCTCTTGGAGGCTAGCAACAGAAACATAGTCGACGTGTGCACAAAAATGTCCTTTTATCATATTCCATTAGGGTTTTAACCATATCGATCCTTAACCAACTCTTTAGGCAATGTTTAAAAAACTCTTAACAGGCATTCTCTCAATTTACATATAGCTTGCCAATATGCTAATAGGAGATATGCTATCAGGTCGGATTTACAGTGTGAAATAGGGCTCAGTAATTTATGCTGCTAAAAGTCGTGTTAATATGCAGTGGAGAGAAATTGTTATTAATTAAGTCCATTGTCATTCTCACGACTGACTTAAAACTGTCACATGCTAATAATAACTTCATTTTAAATTAAGCAAATATCCATTAATTCTTTTCAAATACGAATTTGAAGTTTGTTTATTTTACAATTCACACTAAAAGGTGGGTATTAGTTTCCCAATAAACATTTCGGAAAATTGGCCAAAATTAGTCTATTTCAACATTCTATTTGAAAGAGTCTCTCCTTCCATAATACAGTTAATTCGAATGAGTGCACTTAGTTGGGAATCATTTGCTGGAAATTTAATTGGCGATTCATCATACTCAGTTTTATACTTTGATGGGAAAGAAAATTGTCATATAGCAGTAAGCTTTATTATTGTACAAGGTGAGTGCCTGTGAGGCCGTGGTTAAAGTTTACCGATTTTTATGAACGGAGGTTTGAATTCACGTACAGTTTCGTGGCATAAAGTGTCAAGAAATAACTTAAATTGGTTTCAACCTAAAAGGAATAAAAAAGCTGACATTGTGCTTGCTTTTGTAAAGAGTGAGTATCCCGATCTCGTCTTTATTTCAGTAGAATTTTAGGCTGCTGTGAGCTACGATCAGCAGGCTTGAAGTTATAAGCTACTTCTCCCTAGAATCTGGGTGATTTTATATTCATTGTATTTTGAGCTAATTGAGCAGTTGGTTTACCTTATAGATTTGTCATGCCTTCCAAGAGCAATCAGATGATTCTGCAAATAGGAATATTTATTCTAACAAAGCTCATCAAGGAGCTGGAAAGGATGGTTAAAAGCTGAGTATTTCATTGGTTAGTCTGACCACAAATGTTGCCCAGACATTTGTTGCTTCAATGCGATAGTATTTATATGTCCTGTGACCTGAACAATTATGTCCATAAAAACGTTTGTCGCCTAACAGAGATCTCGTATTTATTTATGGCTTTATGATTTCGGAGAGGAACGTCAAAGACGTAAAAATTCGAGAGGGGAAGAGAAGAGTGAATCACAGATGTAAGACAGACAGATACAGAGGTTGAGGAAAAAGGAAAGATGAGTACTCTGGAATTGGTCGAATAAGACATAGAGTTGGGTCATGGTAGGTCGAAGCCAACTGCCAGTTTATTGACTTTTTGCTGTAAGAGTATACATTGGCCAGGGTACATTACGTAGACGTAAGTCTGTCACGTATTGGATATTCAATGAGCAATCGCGAAACCTGTGGGTTGCGATGAGTAACTTCCAAGGATGTGTACCTTCATGAGTAATCACAATATGACCATTTTCCTGGTAGGTGCTTAAACTTATATCATATGTTGATTTAAATCCCTCCTGACCTTAGAGCAACCTCATAAAACTTTTAAAATTTTTACCTTATGTGACCTCAACAGTATCCATCTGCTGCGTTATCTTAAATTAAACTCAACTATGCTAATTCCACTGGGTTGTGCGATAGACTTACCTCCACGTGGTGCACCCTGGGCAACGTATATTCATACGGGTAAAAAGGTCTATCAACTGGCAGTTGACTTCTCACTTCTAACTACCATCACCTCACTTTAATTGTCACTGGTACGAAATGTTGTCTTTTTCAGTGAATCATAAATACTTTGACTTTGTGGTTTGTCGATTTGTTACACCATAATTAATCCAATACAATAAGCGGTGGATCTCATTACTGCTCTTGTTAATGAGTTTATCGAAGACTCAATTGATTGGGACATATGAACATTATACTTTTTTAGTATTTGAGGACAATAAAATGAAACATTAAAACCGACCAATTTTGTTAAGTTGCAAATCAAAGGACGATTCATGAAATCTGACTTTTGAAAAGTGAAACATCCATTTAACAAATATTCCATAACCCGATGATAGGAATCTATTTTAGGAAAGCTCTTAGATACTTTTACATTGTTCCTTTTGCATTTTTGACCACTGCAGAATTGCCACTTATTGAAATTGCTGTTGAGTGATGTCAATTACATTTCAAAACTAAAAATAATATTTTTTTGGCATTGATGTATATAATGCAAGTAGGAAACTTTGGTTGGCAATTACAAACTTTGTCGATCTTTGATTTTTTCCCCAACAGGTTGATTGAATTCGTAGTTATTTCCATTCAGTATAAATTAAATCAAACAATGTGCCGAATGCGTTATATTTATAAGTCAGATTGGATTGATTTCCTCTCTGGCACAATAAAATATTTAAAATAATATTGACTCAAAATTTGCTTCATTTTTTTACTATCGTGCAAGGGTGTAACGCAAAATACTATTTTGAAGAATTAAAATTTCATGGATTTAAATGCTTGTTTAATTAGATTAATAAAAAGGGTCCTTTAATCTTCACATCAATAAAATGAGTTGCATAAGGAGATGTATGGCTTTCAAGAGCAATATATTTTGAAGAATTGAGATTTCTCGGAAACATATGCCATAAGTGGGGCTTTTCAAGATATTTGGATACAATGTGTCAAAAAATTGCACTTCATTACAATCCTTTTTTATAATTAATTGTGTATAAATCTTGAGTGAATACGGCTTACCAAAGGGCGGTTACTTAAACCATTTTACCATCATATTCACACTTTAGTAAAAGTAATATGTCGAATGTCAAGTTAGGCCAATTCACTTTAATAACCATTTTAGAAAAGGAAATAGATAGAACTAGTATGATCGAACATCAAGGCTAAAAAGGCTAAATGTTGTACTGAATTTCAAACTCAAATGAGATCAGATTTTTTTTAATTTTTTCGGTTTTGCGCTCAGTGTCTTTGTATATTCTCTTTGTTGTATAATGAACCTATTGTAAATCGATTTCATTTGATCTCGACAATTGAAGTTACAATTGGCTTTGAATTACTATGTTATTTTGAACTACAATCATTCCTTTTCAACAAGCCATTTAGAACTCATTTGAATTTTATAGGCAAAAATAAATTTGACTTTTGGCGTCGATCACATTTTAAATAACTTAAGTAAGTAATGATTTGAATTTAAAGTGGAGTAGATTAACCTAGACGTTTTTAGTTTTCCACTTGACGGTTTCACACTTTGATATTGCCGATTAAGGTTTTATTGGGTGAATATGAGCTGAATGAACCGGCAAATACTTAATACATTCCTAATTTATGCACAACTTCTTCTATCTATCTAGCACATTTGAAGTGACATAGTTTTAGATCACAAGTGTCTCTCTATCCAGAGAATGATTTATGACAAAATCTAATCCTCCTAAACAAGCTAATTATGACATGGATTATGTAAATTGTTTTAGCCAAGAAATTCATGATATTATGTTGGAAGCAGAGTAAATCTAAGATATCGGATTTAAACTAGCTATCACTGTCTCCAATTGGTTTAGCTTTGAACTATCATCTATAGCAAATTGCCGGCTTTATGATAGTTATCAGTCCAACTCTAGCTGATTTCGGGCTTCACAGAGGGGTGGAGGAACATCAAAGTAGCAGAAAGTCTCGGGGAGGGGAACGGAAGATTGATTCACATACGTAAGAGAGAAAGAGACAAACAGGTTAAGGAAAAAGGTGAGGTGAGTACTATGAGAATGGTCGAATATGACATATATTGGGGTCATGATAGTTTAAAGTCTTTTATTGCCGTATGAGTAAACACTGCCCTGGATATATCGCGTAAACTGCTTTGCACTACCATAGTGAGGACAATTCGGGCCACTAAAGGCAAGATTCTTCCAGCATTAAAATTGTAATAAGTCATGAAGTAAGATATTACAAAATGAATCATTAATCAGGCCAATTTCATGGCTCAATCTCATGAAAATTCAATTCCCACTTTTTGTATCAAATTTAATTTCATCTCATTTTTCGATAAAACCCTTTCATTGAATTTTAATTCCCATCAACTTATGAGTTATATTAATTTTGACGAGACAGCTTTGATTAAGTGAAAAGTTAGAGACTGGTTGCTGTTTTTCATTAACATAAGACCAAAAGGCTAGCATCGGTCCATGCTAATATTTTTTTTGAGATTTATCTCTTTTATATTTTTATTTTTAAATACTTTGTAATTTTACCACTAATTCAATTACTTGATTTGGAAATCCTGAAGCTGGAGATTCACCCCTCCCCCTCCCCTTGTCCTCTTCTATTTTTACCTTTACGAATTCATTTTTATTATGACCTGAAAGTGACCTTCACGAGGATTTTTCACTGCCATCTGTCGAAGTGCCCTGGGTGAATTTCATGGGAGCAATTATTTGATATAACATACCAAAACCGCATATATTATCTGTTTCAGGGCTGTTATATCCGCGTGCTTATCATCATTTCCATTAAACCTAATTTGCATATCATTCACTCCTTGTACACTTATTGCCATTTCACTGTGTCGTTCAACCATCGGGGGGGGGGGGGGGGTAAAGGGACGATTGCATATTTAGTGGTCTACATAAAAACGCAGCAGCCTATAAGAGACACTGAGTTATGCTCAAGTCGAAAATACTGTAACTATAAGTGAGACTTTCAAGTAGTACTAGAGGTAGTAGTAGCAGTGGCTGATCGTATTTCAATTTGAACGAATGTCGTCAGCAAGGAAATGGGTCAGTCAAGCAGCTAAGTCAATTTAGGTGTACCATATATAGTGCCTATCTATACTTAAATATCGTTACATCATACATCTGGTAAATGGAACAAAATCGACATGCAAGTACGGATGCGTGTATGATCGTGTATGTAAGCAAAATGCTGAAATGTGTCGGCTGTTTCTCCC
>UZAE01001558.1:0-12631 GCA_900617975.1 Rodentolepis nana
GGGGTGAACAGAAGAGTGTCTCAAAAATGTAGAAGAGACAGACACAAAAGTAGAAAAAAAGTGAGATGGGTTCTGTGGAAATGATCTAATATGACATGGAGACAGGTCATAGTAGTTTGAAGTCAGAAGTCAACTGCAGAATAATAGACCTTTTTCCGCATGAGTATACGTCGCCCAGGGTGCACCACGTGGAGGTAGGTCTATCGGGCACCTCATAATGGTTATTATAAATTACTGCAAATTAAAAAACAATCCTACCATTTTTTATAATTTTCTTTCAGATTTTTCGTCGATTAAAATTATATTCACGATTTTAAATTTATAACACATTTTCATCTGAAAAGTTTCATTTTAAAAAAAGTGATATTAAGGCTCTGATATTTTACGCATTATTCATTAATAAAATTTTAATTAAATTATTTTCCATAATTCAAATTTTGAAATCAAAACATCGATTGAAAAATATGCTATTTTAAAAGCATATTCAGTTGATATAATTTCTTTTTTAACCTCTAAATTGGTTAATAAATTATTTGTAATAAATTTAAATATTAGGATCATTCAGTTATTTAAAGTTTACTACCATGAGCAGAGCGAAAAGCGACAATTGAAACACGGTTATTCAGCAATTTTATTAACAAATAAATTTGATTGACATGAACAGTACCGGCTAAATATTGCATTTCAAATTTAATTTTGAAAATAAAATTATTTTTTTGCTATTTGGTGGAAATATTGGTGCTCACGAAATCTGAGGCATCTCCATAGGCCCTACACAGATTTTTTTGAAATAATGATTTTGAAATCAATCAAAGGATGTGCTATTTTCATTTTTTATTAGAATTTATGTGGAGTTAATTGATTGTATCACATAATTTCAATGAGTAACTTAAAAATTTTCCTTTTATTAACCAATTAAGAGTTTTCTTGCTTTGCTCATTTCTTATTTTTTTGTAAATTTCTGAAAGGGAAAAAGCACAATGGTGTATTTAATGGTTTTGAATATGAATTAATGAAAATTGTGATTATTTATCCATTACTTTTCTGATGTGCTTGAAAAGAACTAAAAACCTCAAAACTTGTTGCATTATTGTTAGTCAAAATTTTTAAGAACTCCAAAAATAACAAGAACGAAAGTAGGGAGGTGGTTAGAGGTACCGCACGAATCGAAGATTATGCGAGTGAGATGCCTTAGAAGTGAGAACAAAAAATGGGTCGAGCCTTTTGTGAATAAATACTGAATGGGGGAAATGAGAGAGAATTGTGATTAAATAGCAAGATCGTTAGCCAACATTGAGAAAGCCATTAACAATAAAATAAGGCATGCACAGAATATTGTAAATATATTTTAAATACCGGATCAACTATCCCCACTGCCATAATTTGAGCCATTTAGCTCACGTGTTTGTTGATAATACGACGAAGAAGGCACTCCTGGTGACAGCGGATTAAAAGTCACCTGAGAGTAATTCAATTTGGTCGTTTTAGCACTTCAAAAATACCCTTTTGACGTACGATTGTCAAATTCGCATTAGCGAAATTAAAATAACAGAAGAAGTAGAAAGCTGAATGGCAAACTTTGCCGCCATTTTAGTGGGAGTAAATAAACTCTCAAAACGATTCCACCATCTTGATAATTCCTATCATTAAGCATGCATCAATACAGGGTAAAATAATGGTCTAAGCAACACTATTTTGGAAGAAAATCATATTTTGAAACTCGATAATGACCCTTATTTCTTGTTACCTACTCAAAATATTTGGAGTTGATAGGTCAAATATGCGTTTTGATAAAAGCATGTTATTTAAAATTTATTATGTCTGCAATATATTCCGATAAAGAATTAGCTGCTCCAAAATATTAAAATTTTAAAATGGTGGAATTATTTAGATATTTTTCAAACTCAAAAAGTGTACTAAAGGTAATGAATTTCATCAAATATATACAAAATGCAGTCTAGCGTAATCAAAGAATTCTTAATCAATATTTTGCTTCATTTTCGATTATTTCTTGCATTATTAATTTAAATTAGGGTTTAAAAGCACTGTTAGCTAATAGTATCAAAGTATAACATTATCACTTTAGTTTTAAAGCAATCAAACTGTAAAATCACTTGCATTTAATTATTTGATAATATAATTGACTATATTGTATCCTCAAATTCTTACGAAGTCCTATTTAATCGTTATGAGTCGCTTTCTTCTCAAATTGTCTTAAAAAATCAATTACGACTTGACTTGAGGGATAATTAATTGAAAATCCATTTATCTGGAAAAGTG
Source organism: Rodentolepis nana (assembly GCA_900617975.1). Taxonomy (NCBI): domain Eukaryota; kingdom Metazoa; phylum Platyhelminthes; class Cestoda; order Cyclophyllidea; family Hymenolepididae; genus Rodentolepis; species Rodentolepis nana. Next base: position 2,281 of record UZAE01001558.1, read on the forward strand.
GAAATTGTCTAAACTGCAAAGAGTAATTATGGAAAAAGAGGCTATTTAAAATTTTCCCTAGAAAAAAAGATCGATCAGTTAAAATAATTTTATTCGGAAATCCTGAGTTTTAATCTAGAATAATTTATTTACATCAAATGGCAGGCGTTTTGATAGTTATTATTAGCCCCTTAGTGGACTTCAGGCTCCACAGAGGGGAAGGAACATCAAAGTTAAAAAAGTCGAGAAGGGGGGGGGGTGGTAAAGAAGATTGCATCAAAGATGTGAAAGAGACAGACACGAAGGTATAAAAAAGGTGAGGCGAGTAATGTGGGAGTAATCAAATATGACATACAGCGGGGTCTTGGTAGTTTGAAGTCAATTGCCGGTTAATAGACTTTATTGCCGTTTGAGTATACGTTGCCCAGGGTACACCACGTGGAGGTAAGTCTATCGCACACCCCTAATCTAGAATAAGAAATATTGCAAACTGTGATTATTCTGAATGTCCAGCAAATCGGTTCAGTTGGTTCACAGCATTGCGAATGAACTGAAGATCTCATGCAAACTAGTAACAAGAAACATATTTGACTTATTAAATGACAATAATTGATATGAATTTAAATAATTCAACTTTGAAGGGATGAATTCTTCCCACTTCCATTGGTACCATATCTAAAAATCTTACTTTTACAAATAGTACATTTTTTACCTGATTGATAAGAGAAACTTTATTTTATTGCTGTTTTCAGGGTACGTTCATGATTCGAAACGATTAATTTTCATTTTGCAGGTTTCATCGTCATGTCGCTCTTCATTACAATTCTTGTTCTGATGTCTGGAATTCTGGCAGATGATACACACATTGTCCAAAAAGGACAGAATTTAGGAATTGGTGAGCCACTTTTAATTTACTCCTCTTAAGAATATATTTTCAAGTATTCTGACAAGTTTTGAATATTCAGTCCTGAAATCAGTATCAAATAATATTATTGAAAATAACAGTTTAGTCCAAATAAGTTGTCAACGATCACATATATTTTTTAATAATAAAGTTAATACATGAATGCGTAGCCACCGTTATAGCAATGGGGAATTTTATAGAGGGTTCGAGATTAGGACTTTCAGTGGTGTTTAACCACCATGCATTTTAGGGGATTCGAAAAACAGAAAATTAGGTATTAGATGTCCTTGTTGAACATTCCGTCCAAATAACGACACTTTTGCTAGTATTATTCACTTCAATAATTTCCTTTCCACATATAGTCATATGCATTTAGCAAAAGTAAAGGATGAAGTGTCGGAAATCTTTTTACTTACTTGAAAATTTATTTAATCAATAAAGAAATAATTAGTCTCACGCCTTGATGATGCATAAGTTATCACAAAAAAAGTGAACATCGGATTAACATATTATTTTCTTTATTTCGCTAAAGCAAAATGTCTGAAATTGTGTTAACTGAAGAAAAAGTACAGTAATTCCTACACCTAAACAAGAGTATTTTAAGTTTTCAAAAGAAAGGAATTTGATAAGGTATTAGGTAGTTTGAATTGAAAAAAGATTAATTGCTGTACATTCAAATCAAGCTCGGCTCAAAAGTCTTGGAAGGAATTTTGCAATTCCTTTTGAAGTTGTTATAAATGTGCCATTGTAATTTATCACACAACCAAAACTATACACTACCTTTTCTTTTCTCTCTTTTTTTTAATTTCAATATAATTTCATAATAGTATTCAGCAATACCGATAAACCTATCAATGCAAATTAGTCAAAAGCCACCGTGTTTTTCAAAGTAATGAGTGTTACTGAGAAAAATATCGATTTTTTCCTTCGTATTAGGAAAAGTAAGAAAGAGCATAAAACAAAATTTCTATTTTTAATTTCTCTTCACCGTGAAAAAAGCCTTAAAAGTTCGGGTAAATATTAAATATCAAAATGGATTTATAGTTTTATGAGGTAGGTTATGATTGCTCAACTCATGTGATATTTTTTTGGAGAAAATTGAATGCGTGCTCATTACTTCCTACCCATTCATTCAGAGCATTTTAAAAACAGGGTTAATCGAAGCACTAAGAAATTCTTAAGATGTTTGCTTGAGATGTTTGCTTTAAAAATTTTATTCATAAATCAACGTGCTTCTACAGTATATTTGCAAATAATTTCTTCATCTACAGCTCGGAACTAGTTTTAGTTGTAGTTTTTTTCTAATTGGTAATGCCTGATGTTTCTTCATAAGTGCTTTATGTTGCTAATATAAGTGCTTCACATGGGTTCAAGTTGCAACTGTTCCCTCAATTATGTCCACAGACGTATGACCATAGCAGGCCAATCTAAAAAAACGAGGAATAAAAAATGAAGACATACAGACTTTGGTGACTGTTATAAACCACGTGCTAAATTTCGTTTCCATTAATTACCATGTGAAGTATTACTACATGAATTTATGCGTACACATATAGCGTAACTTATATCCATCAGGAAATATCTGTTTTTTCCCTAAATGTTATGTTGTTCTTGTTGACAATTTTTTGTTCAGCAAAAATAACCAATTTAGATATTGTGGAGGACTGACTTCAACAGACTATGATTTTACATGCATATATTATTCACACTAAGCGGCTTCTATTTTAATTAACTCTTCATTTGTAGACACTCAGAATACACTATTCAGTATAGAATGAAGAAATTTATTTCAATATTGCAAGTAACATTTTTGAGACTTTTACATATGCTTTATGTTAAACGTGACTTTATCGAGAACGTTCTAGTGATAAGATAATATTTTAAATACCACTTCCTAGTGTCAAAATTTTGTGCAGACAAAACAACGATTTACTATGGGTAAATCATTTCAAAATTTCCATTTCCCAAAACTCGATTGAAGGCTACTCATTCTTTTAATTCACTGCACGATCAAGGTCATATTTCCGCCTAAGTTAACTCTACCTCTTTCATCTCACAAATTCAGACCTTTGATTGTCACATTTGAAATATCCAAAAATAACAAAAAGAGCGCGATTCATTTAATCACTGTTTGCATAAAAAACGCTCTAAATTTCGGAAAATCAATCAAAGTTTTTAGAATTTCATGGATTTTGATAGAAATCTTTTAAATATGATAATAATAATAACAACGACCAGAGTATTTTGCTTAAAGTGAAATAAATACGGAAACTGCTCTGACATGCTATTATTTCATAAAATATCCCTCTGCTTGCATGGTCATTAGAAGTTAAATCCTATTTAAAAATGAAGGACCAATTAGTTTAATTATTAAAACAATCACTAATCACTGGATTTCGTGAAGAATTTAATGAAGAATCAAATAAGTAAGTTTGAAAAATAATCACAAAAAGTTGTCTTGCGAAAAAATCAATTCCAGCATCTTGGTAGTTTTTAGATTAATCAGTTTTCGCTGATACGTAACAATCAGCGTTTTTTAAAAAGAGTGGAAAATTAACTTTTTATAGATAATAAACAGTGAAAGAGATTTGGTTAGCCCTAAAAATTCGGCAAAAGTACAGTTTTAAAACTCTCTACTTAATTGATTTCAATAGGAATTATAATATTGAAAGAAGATATTGATTCAATTGGACAATAAAAATGGTAACAATTGCAGGTTCGACTTTTATTGTACGGAAAAAACCTTCTTGATTATTTGGCTAAGGTTGGACTTATTTCTCCATTTACTCCAGTTAGCACAAATCAAATGAATTTGTAGCCCATGTTCAATATATGCAAGTTTTACCATGTAATTAATTAGGTGAAAAATGAATAATTTTGCTAAGAATTGGACTTAGCGGTAATTTACTCTCTTTGAGCTCTATTATTTTATTATTATAATATAATGTGCCTTTATTTCTTCGTTTTTTTTAATATATCTATGCTAAGTCATAGCTAATTATGAAGATAGCATTTCACTATATTATAACCCGCGGGTGTAAAATAAACTTTCATCATGAAGTAGAAAATAAGATCAACGGCGGAGCCCTTTCTCAACAAGTAGTAATTGAGAGAACGAAATAAATTGAGAATAAGGTGAAAATGCGGGCTAATTGTCTTTTACCTGATTTTGGAAATAAAGTATTACTTTATTACAAAATGTGAACTTCTTAGTCTCACATTTCAAATAGTTTGAACTATTCCTGGATTGGTAAATGAGTTTATGATAATCGTGCCAAGTGCTTTTTCTTTGATCCGGTTAATGATCTGATTTGAAAAATATTACCCTTTTTTGTGATCCAAACACAGCATAGAGTATTTATATAAATAAATAAAACGTTCCAGGCATTTGATGCTATTCCTATCTATTATTGAATCACAATAATATCTTTATTCTAACTGGAACTTAACCAAAGTAAAAAGTACTTTATGCCTCTCATGCTTGAAAACATTATTTCCACTGAACCGTTTTAACACCCATCGTAAAGATTTTGAACACGCAAATATGCGATTATTTCCAATAGAAAAAAATACCATTAAAATCCGGCGGGCATAATTCAGTCACAGCAAGTGAATAAGTAGAGTTTACTTCACAGCCAACAGCTCAAATGAACCAATCCCAAAATTCCCTTAATCTCATTGGGTAGAAACTAGTAGACATTTAGTACTGCGGCCAATGAGTACTTGGATTGAACAAGTGCGAGTCTTGTCAGGTTGATAACAGGAAATTCATGGGATCTCATGAAATAACGTCGCCTGTTATGCTGACTGGATTTCTCTATCTGCCATTCACAGTTTTAATCATAGTCGTCTTCACGCTACCGAATTTGATATTATGCAGTGATGAACACTTGGTCTTTACAGGAGCCTGCAATAAGGAGCCACCGAATTTCTGCGATCGAATTGTGAAGAACTCGGTCTGCAACAGAGCCAAGAATGAATGCTTTTGTCGGAAAGGATTCGTCGCTGTCAAGGAAGGTGATAGTGTTGCCTGTAAAACATGTAGGTTTCCAGTTTCCATGTAAAATAAATATTTTCCCACCCTTATTTTCAAGCTCGTTGTATCACTCAAGTAGTAATCAAGCAACTTTAAAACTACTAATGACTAGCGTCATTTTCCGTCTTCAAGGTATTCGAATGTTTGCTCGCTTACTGATTTCTTTATTAATATTAGCCAACCATCTTGATGAAGGCGCCGAAAATTGAATAATCTTAAACGATTCCAAAAATCAGGAATAAAAATTGATAATTATAATTTTATATATATATATATAATTGATCATTTATATGCATTTAAAATTTTTAAGCAAATTAATAACAGCAGAGGGGAAAGTGGATTAATTGTTATATTTTGCGAATTCAAAGGAGGATACTTTGATACTCATCGATACGAAAGCTCTAAACAGCTTATACCGCCTCACTAAATTTGCGTACATTGTCAGGAAAAAACGCGACGATGCTAATGAAAAGCGCAGTAGAACAAATCTCAAAGGATTTGTACAATTTCAATGATAATACCGTGGTGTTGCATGAGTTCGTCAGATATTTCCAATAAGTTTTGAATGCTCAATTTGTTTTTGTTTGTCCATTCAATCAAGTACTAGCAATGCCGTTATCAAAGCTGCTGGTATATACTTTCATCATTTAAATGACGAAACTTAACATTAGCAGCTGATCTCTTAAGAAATTGTTAAATATGAATTTTGCATGCAGAGAATGGAGGCACGTATGCTATCCATTAGACACAGCATCGAATACAGTTTCGTTTCCTAATGCAAAAAATACAAAATTTTACTATTCTAACAAGTAATTTCCACGGATCAACTCCCTCTCTATTTTCTCCCTGATTGCTTTTTCCCTTGCCAGCCCAGAGAGCACAAACTTTAGCCCATTTCAAAAGTATCTTGCTCTGAGTGCAATATTGACAAAAAAGAAGGAATTTTGATCAAAGATCACTTTCCACTAAGCTTACAAATTCAATTAACCTCATTGTTTAACTTTATCATCATCATCATTAATACTGTAATTACTTATTATAATTGGTAGGAAAAACGTCTTCATTAGAACAATTTTTAACCTAGTTGGCTTCTCCCGCATGAATCTTTAATGAATTAATTATAAAACATTAAGTTCAAGGGGTGAAAGCAGTATGAGAGAGATTATATGCCTGAATAGGTCTTTAAATTAATCTAAAAATCACAATTAACGGGCAGAAAAGATGCACAATGACATAGAATAGGCGGATATAATATAATCTTTTTCGTTGTAAAAAAAACACAAGCCACAGCCTACTCATTCCTCCTCTTGGCATCCTGAGAATTGTTCTTTGCTTAAGGGCGTCGCCAACATTTTCCGAAATCACTAGAGAAGGAAGAAATAGCAAACACAAAGTGGGAGGTCAGTGGTTGATATTTTACAAAAAATAACGACAGGACAGAAAAGTCGAATTGAGTGTAAGAATAGGCCCCTCTGCCCCTTCTACTAGGAAAAGGAGGATAGAGGGAGGCGGGGGGGGGAGGGGGAAGGGGTCGTGCAGAACGGGGCGGTTGAGTTGCCTAATTTGACAAGTAATTCAATTATGCACCCCATCTATTGGTTGCTTCCTGCCCTCGATTATGATTAATCACCGTGCTTTGAGTGGTGTTACGTTTTGGAGTAAACTACTTCGATTGACCGGAGGGTTCTTCTCTCCTTAATGTGGACTCACTGCTTGGTAGCATTCAATTCGATATTGCTTGAAGTCGAGCATGAACACGGAAAGAATAAGAAAAACTTGAATGATGAACTATCAATAATGCCCATGATTTATTTATATTTATTTCAAATGGCAGGCGTTTTGATAGCTATCATTAGCCCTTTAATTGACTTCGGGCTTCACAGAGGGAAGATTCATCAAAGTAGCAGAAATTCGAGGGGTGGGGAACAGAATAGCGATTCACAGATGTAAAAGAGGCAGACAGACGCAAAGGCAGAGAAAAGGGTAAGATGAGTACTGTGGAAGCGGTCGAATATGACAAGCAGTCGTGCCATGGTATTTTGAAGTCAGAAGTCAACTGCCGGTTAATAGACTTTTTTGCCGTATGAATATACGTTGCCCAGGGTGCACCACGTGGAGGTAAGTCTATCGCACACCCCTTAATAATGCCCATGATAAGAAAGTGAAAATCGGAATTAAGGCAATTGAATGTTAATTTTTGACAAAAATTTTATTAATGAAATTAGCGTGGTCTTACAAGTTAGTTTGGCCTATGCATGATGCAGAATTGGGATATTTGACAAATCTTCACAATTTCTGGCTTTTAAGTGACAAAAAGACAGCCAATGCCAAAATCGGCTTTGGTTCCTTAGCATAGGTTCAATCTCTTATTAAAGGTCACTGGTGTAATGAATTGGCAACAGTTATAAAAATAAGGTTTTAAAAGTTCATCGGGATTAGGCGAGTGGGATTCTTAATTGAGAAGTTGAATTTTCGACTAATGATTGGTCAAAAGCTCTGGAAGAACTGTTCAGGGCAGTACTCGATGCATGATCTCTCACTTTGCAGACACTCGAGCTGATCTGTACATCATTGGGATATTAATCAGTTAAAGGTGCATGAGTAGCCAAGATCATTATTGGAGCCACTTTCAGACTATATGAATTACTTTAAATTGAAGAAATGGGGCACATAGAATTGTCCTTTCATAAAACCGATACTTCCCTGATAGGCACGATTCAAGTTTCTTGAAATGTCCAACGCTTAAGGGTCACTTGAGTGTATATAACAGTGACATCTAGTGTAGTGGAATGTGATCAAACTTCATTTATTGTAATAAATGATATTATTACAGCCTACAAATTACAATTATAACTAATTAATTTAATTTGTTCAGTACTCACCGATCTGAAATGTCGAGTGGATGCAGATTGTGTTCACGTGAATCGCAGCAGCTGTCATCCAGGAGCTGGATATTGCACTTGTCCCGGAAACACCATCTTTGTTCCACAGATCAATGCTTGTCGTAAGTTGCTTTCACTCATAAGCACATTGTTCCATATCGTTGTTTCACTGTTCCACGCATGGATAACAGGTGCTCATGACGAAATATAGAGAAAATAGGGGTTGAGCGAGTTTATATGCGGGCCTGTTTAAAATCCATTGTACAATTTAGAAATATAGTAAATTTCAATTGCTTACTCTTAATTTCAATGTTCTTCAAGAAAAAATACTAATTATTCTAGGAACCAAGCTCTTCGATCGCAAGAGTTTGATATGCGCCTCGTGTCTACAGGAGGGCGGAGATTGTTTCGCATTTGAACACGGCGATCATATACACGAGGAGGGATCGACGTACGTTTTTGGCTATTTTCAGTGCCAAATACCTTGTTTATTACAATTTTGTATTGAAATGTGTGCACGTCTATCGTTGTAGACAATTCGAACGATATGGCTGTGTATGCCCAAACCTTCGCACAAATACGCAGTTTCGTGATCCATCCAGACCACAGCGGACCTGCGGAGCTCAATTAGGTGGGAATTAATTCCAACCATCGAGATTCACACATTAACACACAAGAGAATCAGTTTCAAAAGACGCGTCATAATAAAATATAACATCCTTTCAATAGCCTATTCATCTTAATAATCAATCTTAAATGTTAAGTACTTTCCATAGCATTGAAATAAGTGATGGATACGTTTAACTGATGAGAGATGGTTTTATAGAGCCAAGCCAGATGTCGAGACTACCGAACGAGTATTTTGGGATAACTTAATTTCAAAATACGAATCGGATTCGAAAATATGGACAGAAGAGAAGTAGACTTCTGATGACGTTGGAAACTGACCCTTAGAAGTCATCATGTGAACTGTATTATTGGAAACTATCAAATATTCGCACATTGGGTATAGAAACACACCATGACAATATATATCGGTAAAGGTAATGTCCAATTAAAACAAATAATAATAAGCTATACGTTTTTACAACTGATGGTAAGATTTAAGTTGAGAGTTTCTATCCACTTTTTAGAAAAGCTGTTTTAAATGAATTAACGGCACAAAAATTACAGGTGGAGTTGTTTTTTTGAATCGATGAAACCCCACAGTTAAGTTCGCCAGAGAGATTTTTCAGTAAAAAGTACAATGGCTACTAATCGACAAAGCCTTAAACTGTTAACATTTTTAAAAAATTTACTTTTAACAAACTTTCAAATTAAATTATATAACATTTCTGCATTGATTGATTCGCAAATACTCCACATCAATATAACTATTGATATTAAAGAAAAAGCTTAAATTATTGAAATTATAAAGAAACTAACTTACCTGGAATCATGCATTAAGATTCATTATACTCAAAATTCCTCCTTGTTCCTGTGCGCAGCGTTGTGAAATCCCGGAGGGGGGGGGTATATCTAGAGTAGCTAGTAGAGTGATTAGTCTATCCTATATTTGGCGCCAATTTATGATACTTTCCTCTTTTCTAGAGGCGGGGTCCCTTTTCTTATTATTATGTGGTCAGATTGTATCGCCTTGATTATACTTTCATTATATACATATATTGCTTTAATAAAGCCTAAACTCAGCTATTTTATGAATTTTTAGCTGATATTGGTGACCTATGCAATGAGGAGGATTTACGATGTCGGTCGCCTATAGCAACTTGTAGAATTATTGAGGAAGCGCAATGGGGTGCCATGACCTATGGAACGTGTACATGTCCCCCGGATTATATTCCTGTATTTCAGAAGCTTTTGCGATTCTATGAGTGCTGTGAGGAGGCATTTTTGAATGGGATTAACTTTACCTTATTCCTTGACACTCCTTTCTAATAGTGTCTGTAGTTCCTAGAGTTAGTCCAAAGGAGAATTCTTGTCAGCATTGTGTGTCAAACGGAGGCGATTGTTACCGGTTAACAAATAGTCGAACAGATTGCAAATGCCCACCAGATCGCTCATATGCACATCCGTCAAGCAATGCCGATAGTGGAATTTGCAAGTTTCGACACAGTGAGTTAGAGCACTTAAAAACCATCTTAAGATTTTTCTCACTTCCAAAATTTATTAACACGCCCCCTACTTCTCCTTTAATGGTTAGGTTATTATGATACCTATATACATATAGTTATCATTAGCTCTTTAGTTGACTTCGAGCTTCACAGAGGAGAGAAACATAGTCACAAAAAGTTTAGTGGTGGGGAACAGAAAAGTGATTAACAGATGCAAAAGAGACAGACACAAAGGTGGTGTAAAAGGTAATGTAAGATAGAGAGGAGGGGAAACATCAAAGTGACAAAAGACTAGAGGAGGACAGAATAATGATTCAAAGATTTAAAGGAGACAGACAGAGATACAAAGGCAGAGAATAGGTAAGGCGAGTACTGTGGAATGGGTTGAATATGACATACAGTGGGGTCATGATAAGTTGAGGTCAAGTGCCGGTTTATA
>UZAE01001559.1:0-12630 GCA_900617975.1 Rodentolepis nana
CTTTGTGTCTGTCTCTTTTACATCTTTGAAACACCCTTCTCTTCCGCCTCCCCTGTCGACTTTTTTCACTTTGATGTTCCTCCCCTCTATATGAAGCCTGAAGTCAACTTAAGGGCTAATGATAACTATTACAACGCCTGCCATTCGATATAAATGAATATTTATATTTGCCTGAGTCTGCGAATTATTAATCACCAAAAAATAACTTTTATTAAAATTTTGGAACTAATATTACAAGGTTTTGGGGAATTATTCAACTTTACAATGCAACTTCTGATGTAAAACTTAAATGGAGTTCACCTCTTACTAAGTGAAGCACTTTTCGTAATTCAAATGAAATGCAGTAAACTTCAAACAAAAACTACTTAATCCTTCAAGTAATCGTCATTGATGGATTTCAGTCATTATCTACATAAAATGTTCTGTTTGACATCGAGATTAACTAAAAGCTCGTTTTAGAAAAGTTTGCTACAATTTAAATTATGCAAAACGGAATTAATGCAATTTAAAAGAAGACGAAGCTCATGCATTCTTTAAATTTGGGCAGTTTCGTCTCCTTGTCGGGAAAAATGCTAATGACACAGTATTATTCAACGCTTTTAATATTCACCTATATATAACTCATAGTTTTTGAAACTACTGTTCAAACTCCTCTAGTTCATTAGTGAGCTTATATCCACTATTTACAAGGTCTCGTGTACGATTGGCCGACATTTTTCGTCAGTCACTTCATCTCATTTCGTTGCCGTCTTCTCACATCCATGTCTACGCAAGTACGACCAACAGTACGTTTTGGAAGTGGAGATTAATAGAGTTCACTCGAGGAGCACGCCGAAATCACAATTAGTTGTTCCAAGTAACTAATTCTTTGACAAGAGTACCTACTCCTCACTGATTTCCTCCCACTTTTTAACCTGTTGGGTCCACATCCTGTTCCGTCCATTTACATGCTTTCAAAATTGAGTCTTACCAATTTAATTTTTCAGTCGTGGAAATGGTAATAGAGTAAAGCGGATTGTTACTTTATTAAAGCCTGACCGACTCAGAAATCTCTATGGCAGATTCTCCAACATCTAGCTAGACTCCCAGAACAAGCTAAGCTATAGCCTAGCTATAAGGGAAACAGACGTGTAGCACGGAATACGTTTATTCGGTGCGTATATTGATAGCGAAGTGTTGAGTTTGGCAAAACGATTAGTTATCAGATAACTCTAGCATAATTCGTGTGAACATTAATAGCTAAAATATTTCTGAGTAGGGTTCTATAGCAGGATTTCTATTTGGTCATTGATGAAGTGTCCCACAAGAGAATGTCCTTTAGAGGGATCTTCTGACAGCTTAGGCAATCTATTTTTTTCTTAAACATTTTGAGGAATTTACTATCCCTTTTAAATTAATTCCCATTGGAACAACATTGGGGGAGGGCGCCGAATGAACGTATTTACGACTGTGGGGGGGAGGGGGGTAGGGGGGAGAGTAAAGCAACGAACATAACAGGTGAAAATCCCGTGTCGCATTTGAGTTCACAACAAGTATGTTCCTTGAGGCGTTCAAAGTTATGCGTGGTTCCACGCTTATAATGGTCCGGTGTCACTGAAATAGTTGAATGGATGCGACCAAGTGAAAATATTTTTTTGGGTATATAGGCTTGACCCAATAAAATACGTTTCAATCATGGTGAAATGAAAACTGATACAGATTTAAACTATGCAAAATTCACAATTATTTAAATCACAATTTGACTCCAAATTTAGCACTAGCATAACATCATTTAAATTTGAAGATGTTTTTCTGTTTTAACTTTCAAAGGTACATAGCTTGAAGTTCACTTTGTAGGAAAAAGGGTACCTGGATCGAATCATATCCATGACATACACTGCCACTGTATGAACTTTTAGAATCTCTCATACTCCAATTTTAAGGAGATTTTTAGCAGTTCAAGCAATAGTAACAATAATAGCACGGTATCTATTAATTTAGATTAATGTGTCAAAAATATACGAAACTTGTTGCAACAGATACCTTGTAACCATAAAACAGCCCTAACATCATTACAGGAAAAAATAATATAGGAATCAGGGAAAAATCTGAAATATTATTCAATAATTGGTTTTTGGCAATTTAGCGGGATATGTGGGGAAGGTAATGACTGTACATCACCCTCATGGATATAAGTAGTAATTCAAATTAAAAATGTAGCATAAACAACATATTCAGCTATTTACTGACTCCATCTGTAATGAATAAAAGTTTAAAAGGTATGTGTGAATTATGTACGGGGTAATGTCTACTGAATTAGTCAAAATATTAGAAATTGCAGAGCGTTTAGAGGGAATAAGAAATCCCCTGCAATTCAATCGACATTTTTCGCTAGTTAGTAAGAGCTATTCAATGGTAGGTTTCTCACCAGAGCAGATTTAATTTACATCCCACACAAATGCAAAAGCCGGTAAATTTATGGTTTATTTCCTATGGAATTTTTGAATTATCTTTTGTACCAAGTCATTTAATGAACGATTCGTTCTATATGGCTTAAAATGCCAGATATTTTTGAATGATTAGGAGGAAACCGGATTGCCCACGCTGCCACAAGATCTCTCAAAAGGCTATTCACTATTGATGTTTCCACGGAAGTAAAATTCAAATTAGTAAATTTCAATGATAAGAAGCATATGAATAGACGGAACAGGATTTGTGTCCAATAAGTCAAGAAATGGGAGAAAGTCAATGTGGAGTAGGTATACCTGCCAGAGAAGAAGTTACTTGAAACAGCCTGCTTCACTTGCATGGTCATAGATGGGAAAAGACACCAACGAGATGAGATGATGTGACTATCGAAAAATGCCAGCCAACCTTTCATAAGGTCTCTTAAATAGTAGATATAAACTCACTAATGAACTTGGAGTGAAATGGAGGAATTTGAATAGCAGTATTAGACACTAAGAGAAATATTTAGGTGAATATGGACGGCGAAAAACAAATTAATTTCTGCTTGAAACAGTACTACTGTTAATGGTAAGGATTAATACAATTCAAAATAGTTTCCTAAAGTTACTCATGTAGATCGTTACAGTGTGACAACTTTTGTAAATCCTTTTTACTTCTCAAAAAGCCTTTTGAGGTCTCAAAAATCACCATTGTTATGTCATTGGCATGATTATTCAAATTGGCATTTAGTATTCAATTATATGAAGACCTACTACACCAACTGTGAAACGACATGGAAAGGGTTACTTCAGATTATCTATAAATACATCTTGGTAGCAATGAGATTCTGAATAAATTATAAGCACGTCAGAAAAATATCTTTTTTTCTATTATGATCATTAAATTAAATTAAATTCCCATTCCAGCTTTGTATTATTAGCTGAGAATTACCAAATAAGCATTTTATTATCTTGTTTAAAATGCTTAAAAATTAAATTTTGTTTATCTAACCGATTGATCAATTATATAACCTATTTTAATTTTCCAAGTTTTCATAAAGTTCTTTATCTTTTCGACAAGTTTAAATTCATCATTCTTTCCACCTAATCATGCCAATCTCATTAGCTCCTTCCTACTAGCCTCCCTCGGTAATAAATTAGTGAGATAAAAAGAAGAGCCCCGGTTAATCTCAACTGCTTCTTTTTTGCTGTCTAATTAATAGAACATGAGACTTTTAAACGGGAGTTAGCAGCTAAGTACGTGAAGAAAGCATAATGAAACGGGTTGAAAAAAGGAGGAATGGGGGTGAATCAAGAAGTCGGTATGTAAGTGCTTATAATGAATGAATAATGGAATAGAGTCGATTTGCGAATTTTTGGTCATTATAAGACACCAATTACCATGACTTCAACGCTGAGTTCATGTCTGCAAATTTGAATGACTGGTTACTCCATTACGATTTTCATGGCGGAGCCCTACTAACTGAGATGAATATATGAGACTAAAGCGTATTTTGAATGTCGCTACATTTAAAAGAATTTAGCAAAAGACATTTAAATTCACCAGATAAAACCATGAATAATTTTTGATGATTATACCCAATGGAAATGTGTCTGATTGCCAAATGAATTAAAAGCATTTTTTAAATGGGTTGAAATGAAAGTGCACCGATATTTGGACTAATGTCTGGAAAGGGGAATTAAATTATCATTAAAAACCTTGAATATAAATTTTAAATGAACTTTTAGTTTCGTAAATTAAGTATTGAAAATGTAAGTGAAAAACAGAGACAGTTCAAAAGTAAATTATATTTTGTGGGATTGTTGCCATGTTGGTGAAATGATTCCTTTTATTTTTTGTCTTGAAGGCAATTTAAAATAAATTTTCATGAGATTTGCACAAATTAGAGTTGCCTTGGCTTAAAAGGAATACCGTTAACCGAAACCGATATCATTATCTTTTTCTTTTTAGGCTTTATTACTGAACTTATTAGAGGACTAAATCGGTGGTTATGCACATATTTCGGAATTTTTATTACCTCGAACTCGACGCATGGATATCAAAATAACATAGGATATCCATTCCGCCCCTAAATATTCAAAGCATGTCTACAGTTTGCACTTAATGTCTCTTACCACCAGATTAACTCATTGTGCTTTCTAATGTTACTTCAATTGGACGGATATATCGATTTGCAATAAGGTGAATTCGCGTGAAATTTAAAATTTTCTGCAAGTCAAACCAAAATCCAAATAATTTCTTAAAAATGGGTCAATTTAAGTTTTAGTACTTAAATAAGCTGTAGATTTGTTATTAAATTGTGGTTGTAAATTAAAATTAACAGACATTACATGTTCGGAATTTATGATAATTATCACTGTTACTGTTATATCTGGCGTTGCTCATTTAAGTGAAAGCTTCTAAGTTTAAAGTTTAACAATTCCATGGTCAGTATCTGTACAGAACTAGAGGTGAGTTCATGTACATACGACATATGTCAGTCTTTCTTTACCTTAATTAATTCATCTTTCAGTTCAACTGGCATTCGGCTCCATCAATAAGGACAATTTAAATTATTGTGTTTATTTGAGAGCCTGGCATCACGAAATTTAACCCTTTCCAAATTTTAATTAATTTTCTGATATGGAAGCAATTCTGTGGAACAATCGGAATAAAGGGGCATTTATGAATAGATTTGGCTGAAAATTGATCAATTTTTTTGCATTTAAATCATAGTTCCAGTATATTTACATTATTAAATATGGATGCACCACTTCCTAATTTAACATACAAAGATGAACTCTAAATAATTTATTGAAAGAATTTGGAAAGACACCCAGTGCACTGTCTAACGCTTCGTTGGGACAATATTCATTTGGTGTAAAATGATAAGTTGCGCGAGGAGTAGATAATCTTGAGGTGGCAAAGCATGTCCAATGAAATAATTGATATTTAAAATTATTTTTCTTAACGTACGGTTTAGCCTAATTGCATTAAATTTCATCTTTCTCCATTTCTCTTTATGCAAACAATAATATGATATCTAAAATAAGACATATTCCGTGTCCATAGACATGAATTATATTGTCTAGCCTGTAATTCAAGTTTACCTGGTTTTTAGCATTTAAAAGTAAAGATATATATATCCACTTCTATGTCTATGAATGTAAAATATATCAAAATTCAATGTCAAATGAGACTTTATGAAGACCTGAAAGTTGTAATTTATCTCTTTCACTTAAATACAAGTTCAAACGAATCATGAATGCGTTATGTTATTTGCAGACATTCTTGAAGAGTTAAAGAACTGTAATTAGAGGTTGATGTTCGGCGCATATTTACATCTATATTAGATCAAACCTACTAAAAAGGAGATCGGTCAACTTGTAAATTGAATGTTGTGTAGAAATTCAGCCAAACTCCCTTGTGCCATTATCTTGTTGATCCGAATAAACCGCCCACAACATAGAAAGTGCACCGATGGGGGCTAATCACATGACTTTCGATTCACCGAACATGGAAATTTGATAACTGATTAAATGATTGCCTGAGGTCTTCGTAAAGTATTCCCCGGTTTTGAGAAAAGATGATTTAAAAAATTAAAGCTTTTCTATCAGACTCTTGACATATTTAAAGTTATAAAGAGTAACTACTTTATACAACTCGAAATGACAACTTTGGAAAAATAGTTATTTCGGATGGAGATCGAAATTTGTTAAAATTTATTTCAAATGGCAGGCTTTATGATATTTATCATTAGCCCAAATTTGTTAAAATAGAAAAGATTATTTTTAAAACTGTAAATGAACAAATTTGAGTATACCAGTACATAATTCAAAAGTACCAAGACTCTCATGAGCAATGTGAACTTGTTTCGAATTTGAGTTGTAAAGGCAGTGTTGATTAAACTATCATGGTATTAAATATTTGATATTACAAATTAAATCGCAATCATGGCACTGTAATGCATGATATTAGGTCTGTTAGTTGCTAAATGCCATGCAGTATCAATTATTCACCTCATATACAGAAAGATATGATTCGTTAAATTAGAAATACTAGCTACTATGAACAAATGTAAAATGTAAGAATTGAATATCGGTATTAAGCAACGGCTGCAAAACCAGGAGAAAAGTTGCCAATTTTGTCACTCGAATCCAAAAAAACTACAACTGAAGTGTCTTACATTCCTTGTCCTTGCTCGCATTGCTTTTTACAAATCGCATTCACTTTCATTGTCAGTTGGACCTTTTGTCAATCGATATCATATGCTTTCTATTTTGAAAAAAATGCAAGTCGTCGTATTAGCGTGAGTAATAATGAGAAAACCTTAACGGGCAGCGCACATTGAACAGGATTCCTTAATTACATTGCATAACAGATAAAAAGACAATTTTAAGCATAAAGAATATTTTTACATTGTTTTAAAATTGACGATAAAGGAGACAATTGTAACTGTTCAGTTGTGCACTTTTATACGCATAACTCTTCTATGCTGTTGAATTACTGGAATATTTGTTCTGGTGCCGTCCAGATGTCTGTCCACAGAGTGTCACCAGGGTAGAGTTCACTCAGACCTCAAGAGAAAAGAAAGCATGCCAGTTAGTGGGCAAAACAGAAAACTCACACAAAATGGTGAGAAAGAAATTAGAGTAACACTTTGACATGTTTATTAATTCAAGAATTAATTAATAACAAATTTACGTTTTTATTAGAGTATCAAATAAATATTGGTCCTCAGTGGAGAAATTAAGAAATTTTTACTTAAACCTGAACTGAATATATAATTATAAGGTATTGCAAGTTGTTAATGAACGCAAAAACGGACGTTTCTACATTACTTTTTACTTTTGAATGCAATTTGTAACAATTTTATTGAAGAGGTGGGTTTTTCTGACCTCTTTTGGTGCACGAGCCAGCATGCGTTCGCATTTAAATTCGATAGGAATGATCTGACGAATATGGCTTTGTTTCAAAGGCTCCTTTTCGAGAAAAATGCATTATCCACCTACATTCTTATTAATTTAAATAACTGAAGTTGACGCATCGTCTAAGTGTGTAGACTATTACATGCAAACACATTAATTCACTCCATTCAGACTTGACATATATGAACTGTGTGAGCAATATTTGTTTAAATATGATGATGAAATGAAATGAGTGACAGAAACAACTGCTCAGTAGCAATTTGTTTTTGTATAATTCAAGCAAACAGACTTACCTCCATGTGGTGCACCCTGGACAACGTATCTTCGTACGGCAAAAAAGTCTATCACTCGGGATTTGATTTGACTTCGATTTATTATGATTAGCTTGAAAAAAGGCTATAAGAGAAATCGCCCTCGTCAGGGCGAATCACAACGTCTGCTGATCCTCCTGTGGAATGCTGGAGGGATGTCACTGGACCAAATGATCCAAGTACAGAAAATCCTACAAGCCTTTGATGTAGACATATTCACAATTTTAGAAGCAAACATTTCGGATGAAACCCCTTTTCACAATTATGGAAGCAAACATTTCGGATGACAAACAACCAATTCCCAGGTTACACCCTGTACCTTCTACCTAAATAAATTCTCAGGTTACACCCTGTACCTTCTACCTAAATACCGGGGCAAACATTTCGGATGACAAACTGAAGTACTACCAATTCATATCATTTAGTGATGTAGCCATTTTCACAATTTTAGAAGCAAACATTTCGGATGAAAATCTGAAGTACTACCAATTCCCAGGTTACACCCTGTACCTTCTACCTAAATACCGGCAAGTTGCAAGTGAAATTCGGATTGCCATTTAAAAAATTCGATTGAAAGCAGATTCGAACATTTATCAATTTATTCTTGCTCATATTTCCACTCATTAGATTAGAACGCATAAATAGCATATATGAAAGTGAGTAATAATTGAAATTCAGTCAATTTCGTTACATACAACTACTGTTCCAACCATTTTTTCCATAGCAAAATTTTGTGTAATTACTCGCTTAATCATCCACTGGAAGACATAATAGCAGGTCTGTTTGTGCTCCATTGTTTTTCACTGACAGGATACACGATTCATATATAATATGAAGAATGAAATGATGGATATTAATCTTAGTAAACAAAAAATATAGTTCATAGGTGAGATATCGTAAACGACACTGTAATAACTGTGGAATAGATGAATGCATATTAGACAAATCGAAATGGCATTCAGAGTTTTAGGGATAAACCACTACCATAAATATATAACTGAATTTAGGCAATAGTTGAGTGCCTAAATATCGTAATGTTGTCATGTTCATCAGCTAAGACAGAGGCAGGGGATCAGACGTCCAACAGGGCAATCGTAATAGTTAACTTTAGTCAATAAAAGGAGTGGAATGACTTGGGTTTTGCTTCTTGGAAATTCAACAACACTACACCAAAACCACGGATGCACGTTGGAACACGTTTTTTTCAAGTAAGCTTTAAGATCCTTTTTAGGCAATATTTTAAGCTGAATAGTTACCCAGAAATCTGAGCTACCATTACCCCAAATATGATATATTTCAATTATTCAACTCCTAAATACCATCTATCTATTCCTATAGCTATAGAAAGAAAACAAATAAAAATAAACTCCTCTGGAATTACAAAATTAATACATTAGTTTAAAACCGCTTATTCAAATTATGTTGGGCGATTTGGACCCATACCGATTTGAGTTATTTTGAGAGTAATTGTATTTATAATTTATATTCATCAATTTCAAATCATATATACAACTTCCTCATTTTGGAAGCAACTTCAAGTAAAATCTTATTTTCTTTGTCATAAGGGTTTAAACAGAAGGAAACGGTTTCAAAAGTTTCAAGAAATGCTTATTGAAAACAAATCAAACCTACTCTGGCTTCCTAATGCAATTGTCCATTAAAATTGCCCATTCAAACATGCAAAAGAAGAATTTCTAAATGCTCAAATACTTTCAAATGAAATTAAATAATCGATGTAGAATTTGCTAACCAACAAAGGCTAAGATCCTTTAAAAGTCCTGTCTATGGAACTTGAAATAATTTTTCCTCAGTTGATATTCCAATGAGAAAAATTTCAGGTATTAGTCTCAAACTGATAACGCCTAGTTTCATATATTGGAATGATGTCTAAATGGCAAATCAAAATATTTTAATTCCAAGTTTATTAGCAATGTTAGAGCTACAAAATAGAGTGTCCTCTTGTCAATAATGTTCTTCCTGCTTGCAAAAGCCGTCAAAAAATTAAATTGATTGAGAAGAAATCGTAAAAGGAACCTTGAACGTAACATTTCCGGGAGCGAACTGTCAAACCTATCCCGGAGAAAAATATTTAAGTATTTTATTCCTTCTAGACTTTTGCTGTTTTTGAGTGTTTAATTTTTAATAAATCTCAAATTGAACTATATTTCGCTTTTCTTTCTGTCACGAAATCATTGAGATTCTATTGAATTAATCACTATGTCTTTACAACCATGAAATAAGCGTGCTCTTACCAATCAATCAGTAATTCAATCGACATAATAATTTTGACACCAATACGTATTTAAACTTACTGACCAAATATCATATATAACATAAACATTTTTATATTTATTCACATTTCATATTTTGTTCACGCGTTGCTCTACCACGGAATGACTTTAGAAACAGCGCAAAGAATAAAATGAGCAAATGTTTCTGCGCAATTGAAAAATTACACTCCGTCTTGTCTGATAAAATTTATTGTTAGCAGCTACTCTTCGTTCCAATTAGTACTGTAAAAACAAATAGGCAAAAGGGTTCTTCAAGGAGTAGTTGACGTACTTTAAAGTCAACATTTGATTTCTGATCAAAAGCCTTTGATTTTTTCTGATAATTAATTAATCAGTTTGCTTTTTATAATTAAATTTATTTTATATACCTGCCATGTAGTAATATGTAAGTCGGAGCCTGAGGTATTTTAAATGCCTCACCGAGGAGGTAATGATTAACATGAAAGAAATTTAAAATAGAAACGAATGATGTTCAGTAATATTTCTATATTTGTGTATACATTTACGTAAAATTCATAAATCACATTATGGTCAAATTTAACCCATTTTCATACATTTCATTTTATAAGACTAAATCTTATTTAGATAAATACAGAAATGCCAAATAATCTTTATTTTCCTATTTTTAATAATTCAGCTCTTGTTCCAACTAAACATTTAGCTGCTTATATTAAAAAGAATGATGAATATGGCAATAACTTGGTCACAATATGTTCAACGATAATAATTAGTTAATGTCTTTATGACAATCAAGGTTCTTCTTGTTGATTAACGCTTACCTTTATCCTTTCTAATTCCCAAATCCAATTAATATTGCTTTCTCCTTTCACCGCCATTTCATCACGGTTGTCCTGAACTACTAATGAGAAAGTAACTTGTACTTACAGAGCAAATATTTTGAAATTGTCATGCAGCAAAGCCTTACTTGTTTAAGATTGGTTTATATCAAGCCTCTAACAATGATTTAATAGATATGGAAGTTCAGGATTGAAATAATTTGTTATTCTTTACTGTTACAGTCATTATTATTATTATTTTAAATGCTGTAAAGATGAAAATTCAAGAATTAACTGTTTCAACCTTCATTCTTCAAAGAAGAATGTTGCAGTAACTCTTAGATATCTAAAAATTTGAAAATGCAAACCTTGCAATAGGTAAATTTAACGACTACATTGAAACAATTATCAGTTGGTCAATACGATGTAGGTTGGATAATCAATGAAATAATAAATTATTAGCTAGAAAATTATAAATATTAGTAAAATCGAAACTCGGATTGGTTATAAGTGTTAACTTGAATTAATATGTCAAAAAGTATGAGTAAAGATAAATCGAACAATTTTCGACATGGAAAGGATATTTTATTTGTCAGAATATGTCAATAACTGAACGTACCATGCCTGGGAATTCCATCAGGTGGAAAATCAGTAGCCTAGGTTCTTTCTTCCTTCATGCGTACGCTATTTTCACTCTGTGTTTACCAAAGGGATTCAAGCAGATCAAAACAACAATTTAACCATTTTTTAACAAGAGCACTAAATGCCTTAAGAAAGCCACGAATTAGTTGTTTCATAAGAACATATGGCTATGAGAGTAGCGTTTACGCTTGTATGTAAATTCGGTATGAAAGTTATTGACCATCAAATCAATTTCAATCAAGGCAACAAAAGTGGAATAGAACATTTTTATGAATGAGGGAAATATTTTAATCAGTTTTTTTACCAAACTACTGAATATGAAGTTGTTTAAAAATATTAAAAAACTTAATGAAGAATTAATCTACTTAATGATTTCCTAATTGCTCCAAGATCTAGTTTTAAAATATCTTAAGGAAAAATATTCTTACGCATTTATTTTTGCCCAAATTGTTTGTAAACTCCGCGTTTGACCATGCGGTAGCGAATTCCCAAGGACAGAATACATGTGATCTAATTTCTCATGCTTTTCTTATGACGACTCAGTGTTTGTCTGATTACTAACACCCACCTGGTTCTCGAGTTCATCCCACCGGTTTAAGACTCATTTTCCTCTTTACAATTGCCTCAGATTTGAGTCAATACCAGCCATCACACTTTGTCACTTCTGTATTCATCATGCTCTATCAAAAACTGTGATCCTTGGTTTGAAGAAATAGCGGGTTTAACACAAGCTTTTACAAATTGAGCTGAACTCTTCTCTTTCTACGCAGCAGCGGGACACAATAGATCCGCTTTTGAAGGAGAAATAGAGGCCATTAGGATAGCACTATGCCAATTATGTTGCCTAGATAGGAAATTTACCAAAGCGGTGATACTTTCGGACTCACAGTCAGCAATAAACTAAATTGAAAACAGAGAGCCACCCAAAACAGCTGAGATAAAGGAATGTAGAAAACTCTATGAGCTGCTGAGAGAGAAAAACAAAACAGTGGTCCTACAATGGATTCCTGGTCACTGTGGCATTAAAGGCAATGAACTTGTTGACACACTTGCTAAGAAGGGGACAGCGATTTTGCAATGCATGGACCGGCCGATGTCTTTCCACACAATGAAGGCCTTAACCAGGAGAGAATTCCATGCCTCAAGGTGCAACGATATTAAAGCTCGAACAAAGGAGAAACAGAGGACAGTGGCAATCTCCGACATACCCGACTGGCCAAGAATCGAAGCCGTTGCTGAGTTTAGACTACGTACA
>UZAE01001560.1:0-12629 GCA_900617975.1 Rodentolepis nana
CTATTCCCCACTGCATTCGGGTCCACTTCATACCAAAGTAGCCGTGCTGCTGCAGTAGGATTGTCATGAATGAGAGGCAACAGAAGTGGATCGAAGCCATCACGATTTCGATCGTTAACCGACTCATGATGAGAAAGAAGAGGTGAGACCTTGTGCACCTGTTCTGCAATAATGACCAATTCCAAAGGTGATGAATCAAAAACATTCCAACGATTTATTCTAGCACCACAATCAAACAAGAGTATTGCTGATTCGATGCGGCCTTTATCAATGGCCATGCAGGGTGCAAAAAATGTCCACTCAAGGTATGTTAGATTTATTTGATAACTGTTTGAATTTGCCGTTATCTTAATTACTGCAATTAACGTGCTCTGAGCAATGTGTCTCTTTCTCCCTAGTTTAGCTGTGACTCAACTAATTCATGAAGTCAGGCCAGGTAAAGGAGACAGACCCATAGAGATATCTGAGTCGGTCAAGGCTTTACTAGGGTAGCAATCCGCTACATATTTGAGTTTGAAAAAGTACTTGGTTTACCTTATAGTCGATTAACTTTCGAATTCAAAATGTTTGCAGGAAATTGTATTTTTGTCAAAGCCTTTTACGGTCAATGTAGTTTTGAGATTCAAAGTGTTAACTTTGAATATGATGTACATAAGCAGGTCTGTAATATAAATATATATGGGAATTATTACAGATATAAATAAAGAATCTTTTTCTCGTGTTAAATTGTGGCGTTTCAGCTAACTCCCCACTGCCAACTTTTTGTAGTGGAGGCTGCACAAATAAGCCTTGATTAGACCTTGACAAAATTCTCTAATTTGAAATTTTCCATGCTACCTCAACAGCATCGAGTATGAAGTGAAAAATGCTCATTGCAATTTGTGGGCCACTTCAACTTATAATCGTTTAGTTTTGCTTATTTTGCATCATATTAGTCTGACTCAGTAGGATAAAAGACTAATGTTACTTGGGATTATTTCTATTTGATGTGTCATTGATTGGATAAGTCTTCCTTAATTTCACCTTTACACTAAGTTGCAAACTGGCTTCTGAAAAATTTTATGCAATATCCTCCCAAAGTTCTCTGTTATTATCAATATTAGAAAAGTTTATCTATATAGTTCTGAAAAATATTTCTTTGTACTCATTAGCTTTATATGAATCAAGGAACTAGTGAAATGATTGGTGAGCACTAACAATTGCTGGAGCATTATCGCTTTATAATTTGCTATGAATAAGGAATGAAGAACGATGAATTTACAGGCTTTATTCCCACCTTTACTGAAACGACGATAATTCGTTTCACTCACACAGTTATTTTGGCACTATACCGACTTTTTCCAAAACACAAAAAGAACATGTCATAGGCTTTCTGTCCTACTTTTCCTTCAAATTTAAATATATATATATTTTGCAAATTAGTTTGCACTCTTCTCTCCTTCCAAATAATTTACATCATTTTTTTGTTTCAAATCTGGTGAATCTGATCCCCAAGATGTTCACGCCGTTGGGTCTAAGTATTTCTTTACAACTAGGCATCCTCTTTAGGGCGCACTGTGGGCAGTTGCCGTTCCAGAATTAAAGCCTAGAGGCCTTTTTAATGAGGATAACAGTGCAATTAAAATAATTAAGATTGAGAATGTAAAAAAGAAAAATGAATACCGACATATTTAGCATGAGTTAGAGTAGAATAAACAACTTAAAAAATTGTATAAAATAGGATCTTTAATGAAAGCGGCATGGGAGTTTTCAGAACAAAATAACTACGTAATTGGGTATATTCGCAAACTAACGATTTTTTGCGTTCGTTTATTTCGCGTGTAACTAACTATCGCTGTGCATAACTGCATATTATTCGTTTTTTATACCAATTAAGGCCCTCTATATGCCGATGGTCTGAGTTCTTAATAAGTTGGACCTTTGGTCCTGTGGGGCACGTTATCGATGTGTGCGTCATCGTATACCTGCAAGTCTGTTCGCCTTGTGGGACACGTCATCGCATGCCTGCACGCCAGGACTGGGAGATGCCAGGATTGGGAGGTGCGGCCGTACAACTTTGTGTGCAGTTCGCCAGGATTGGGAGGTGCGCCGTATAACTCTGTGTGCAGCGATCGTACAAACAGTGACCAATCATTAACCTCTGTTTAACCTAATCCCCCATGAGTAGCTCCCTGCGCGTACACTTTATCCGTAATATACGCCCTGAATAAACGTGTTCCGTGTACTTGATCCGCAAGATACGTCCTGAATAAACGTGCTCCGTGCACACTTTTCTGATCATTACGTGACTGAATATACGTGTTCCGAATTATCGTCTGTTTCCTTTATAGCTGGGCTATAGCTTAGCTAGTTTCGGTCTGTTTCCTTTATAGCTGGGCTATAGCTTAGCTGGTTCGATAGCTTAGCTTGTTCTGGGAGTCTAGCTAGATGTTGGAGAATTCTCCGTGCTACTCGTCTGTTTCCTTTATAGCTGGGCTATGGTTTAGCTGGTTCTGGGAGTCTAGCTAGATGTAGGAGAATCTCCCTGGTTCTGGGAGTCTAGCTAGACGTTGGAGAATCTGCCGTTCTGGGAGTCTAGCTAGATGTAGGAGAATCTGCCACAGATATAAACGCGCTCCGTGCTACACGTCTGTTTTCTTTATAGCTGAGCTATAGCTTAGCTGTTCTCTAGCTAGAGGTTGGAGAATCTGCCATAGAGATTTCTGATTCCTAGCTAGATGTTGGAGAATCTGCCATAGAAATTTCTGAGCCGGTAGCTAGATGTTTGAGAATCTGCCATGGAGATTTCTGAGTCGGTCTAGATGTAGGAGAATCTGCCAAAGAGATTTCTGAGTCAGGAGCATCTGCCATAGAGATTTCTGAGTTAGTCAGGCTTTAATAAAGTAGCAATCCACTACAGTCCCTACCTCTAAAGAAGATGGGCTTTAAATGCAATTCGATTGTCAATAGTGATACTCATTTTTAACAAGAACCTTTTAAAATATTGAGTTATTTTGATAAGTATTCAATATTTGTTGCATTTGCACAATAATTCGACTTTAGAAGAAAATTTATTAAATGCAACATTATTTATATACTTTATTTTCCATAATTGCCTTAACGCAATAATTGATGCATTTTGGTACATTATTTTTCTCCAAATCACACGAATTTGAATTGTTTCTCATCCCTAGGAAAGAACCCATTGTCGTTTTGGTGGAAGACCTGGTTGCAAAAGCGATTGAACTTAAATAGTTCGTTCAGTACCAATTGTTTCAATTTTACAGCATGAAAACTATTGAATATATCTTATTTCAATCGAATTGGCCCGTTTATTCCATCGAAAGTTAATCTCACTATTTAGTTTCCAGTGGATTTAAGCAATAAATAAATAGTTGTGAGTAGAATTTTGTGAGTTTAAAATGTCAGCCTGTCATGCCACGTTTTGTTGCCAATCGTCCACTTACGACGACTTGTCAAATGACTAAAGAGACGGACTGAACGTATAAATATGACATTTTTGCATGTTAGACAATAAATTCAAGTGCAATTTCGTGCATTAATTGCACTTACCACAAATACGCTTTAATGGAACGCATAACTGCACATTTTGTAGAATGTAGCATTTTAAGTCCAATGAAATCTAACATGGGCACAAAAATGGATCTTTAAGGGGAGAAGGGAGGTCAGAAGCATGACTATTGACTGCATGAAGATGGGTTATCTCTCACTGGATACCCATTAGACACCATTAAGCATTTCAATGGGCAAAACGTAGGCTATCGGGACTTCTTTCTCATGATGAATAGAAGTTAAGTAATCAAGATTAGTAATATGCTAATCAAGTGGTGAATTGGAATTCTCGAAGTTAAATATGTTAAGATGTTTGCCGAAAATAGCAGCACACCTGCATGTCACAATATCTTCAATGTTTTTAAATGTATAATCTTTGTCTAATGGCTTTTACTAATAACAGGTTGCAACCTCACAATTTGCCCCTTGTCTAAGAACTATAAAAATTTTAGAATTTAATGATTCATTTCTTTAAGTTATCGCTGATATTTATTCGCAAATATTTACATTGTAAAATGTAATCATTTGAGAATTTTACGAATAAAAGGTGAAAAACTTGCTATTTTTCTTTGTGATCAATTAAGCAGACGACAAGGGGGACAGTGATAAAGAACGATGTTAGCTGAAAGAGAGAATAAAGCAGAAAATGTATTCATCGCAAGAAAATAATCATTATTTATTCAATTTTCTTATTGCTGTTGTACGCTTTTGTGCCACCTTCAAGACATTTCACACATTTGTGCCGCAATTTTTATACGTTCAAGCTGTAGGCTTCTTCCTTATTGATTGAATATTTAGATTGCTGCTCAACTATTCCAGGTAATGTAAAACTTGAAGGTAATTGCAAAACATAGGACATTTTATTTTTTGTCTCGTTATCCCTATCTAACATAATCGAATTTTGCTATTTCTCATCGAAAGATCATTTTAGGGAGTATCGAGCGAGTTACGAAGCATTCTTTTTTGCTAAACTCGAAATAGGTTTTTAAAGGTGAAAGTAAGTGGCAAGGGAGTGTTACCTATTGTATAACGATATTTTCCAGCAATAATGTCTGAGCTTCGTCTACCGTGAGGCCAAGATACAATGCTTCGTACTCTGTATCATACTAAAAATGATGCTGAGTGTTTCTCCAGAGTCGCGTGTTACCCAGAGGTCAGTTTCTGTTAATTGTGTATTATTCAGTACTTCGTTGCCCCTTATTAACAGCTACCGTGTATGCAGACCTGCATAATGTCGTTTTTCAATAAATTGAATTTGCCTATTTGTATTCTCGCGGGAACTCCATTATCCCTCGCCTCCGGCTTCAAACGTAAGTATTGATTAGGACTAAAGTGAGCTATCTACAGCTGTTTTAATTCGTCTAAAAGAAATAGACGGTTAAAAGGTCACATCTCACATTATCGCCTACAATATTGTAATTCAAATGAAACTAAATATCTTTGGAATTACCTTTAGAGGAAGCAGCAAAGGAGCAGTAGATTTCTTCGAAGTGGTAAAAAATCAATTTAAGCATGAAAACTTTAATGGTTATGTGTATATGATAGACTTTTCCTACACGTAGGGCACCCTGGCAGCTTATACTCATAAGGTAAAAAAGTCTATACCGGCAATTGACTTTTGACAACAAACTATCGTAACCCCACTCTATGTCATATTCGATCATTTTACAGTACTCACCTTACCTTTTCTCTGCCTTTATGTCTGTCTGCCTCTTACATCCGTGAGTCACTCTCCTGTTCTCCCTCTCAAATTTTTCCAACTTTGATGTTCCACCCCTCTGTGAAGCCCGAAGTCAACTAAAGGGCTAATGATAACTATCAAAATGACTGCCATTTAATATTAATAAGTAAATACTTTTACTCGTTTTAGTTCCTTCCATTTTTAAAGTTTCAAGGTCATTCATTCGTTTGAATTTTCTTCAATTTTACAAAAATACTGGTAAATACTTAAAAGGAGGCACAGTAATGGAACATATTTTGCATCTATTGGTGTAATTTGAACTATTTTTTGTCCAGATTCCTCAATGCATTTTTCTAGGACGCTAGTTATGTTTGTACTTTATGTGTTTTTCCTTACAGTTAGTTTTAAATCAGATCACTTTTAGCATATATCCAATTTGGACCAGAGAGACCGCTTTTCTTGATAATTGGTCATTAGATTTTGGTTAAATATCATAAAAATGAGAACATGTCCGCTTAACTGAATTAACCGTAAAAAATAAAGTTATCAAGGAAGTCCTAAAGTCAAGAGCCAGTGCTGAAATACAATTTGGCCATTCAAATTCTATTTAAATGGGCTATTTGTTTTGTCTATTTCGACATAATTCAAATTTATTATTTGCCGTTACCTAGTAATTTCTGTCGATTGATTTTGATTAGCATATTTAATTTGCTAATAAAGAAATTAGGTTTTGCAATGATAATCGCTTAAATAACAAAAAAATATTTAATTTATTTTCTAAAAGCCTTATATATATAATGTGCCAGTTTCTATATATAATTTGTTATATTGAATGGGATATAACAATTTAACAACATTCATCATTTAAACAACTCGTTCAAATTTTCGATATCGCGTTGATTGTATTAAACAAGCCGTCTTCAGTCAATTTATGGAATAACAACAATCAAATTTAAAGATCCTCAGGCTTGATTCCAATAAATTAACAATACCTAGAATCACAAATTCATTGGATAATTCATCCCTTACTTACTTGTGGCAACTTAAATTAGGCATTTATTTAGTATAAAAATATTTAAAATTTATGAAGAAATATTTTAGGTTCTGAATCAATAAGGCGTAATTTCAAAAATTTAATTGGCTAAAGTTAGTCTCCATTTATAATTTATTCAAAAAACTCTTCGTATGGACTTTGATACCTTGATCAAATTAAAAAGGCGATCCATTTACATTGTAAGTTATTGTTTAATTATTTAAGTTAGACATTTTAATCAAAGCAAATTTTGAATGCTGATATATATATATATGTTTATTTTCAAAAAAATGCCGTTCTCCTAGGAGATATACAGTAATTAAATAAAAGAGTTTTCAATTCTCAAGAGATCGTTATCACCTTGAATATATTTTGTGGGACACGTCATCGCTTAACGCGTCATCGCATGCCTGCACGCCAGGATTGGGAAGTGTGATAGTACAACTCTGTGTGCAGCGACCGTACAAACAGTGGCCGATCAGTAGCCTCCGTTTTCTTTAACCTAAACCGCATTCCTGATCATGATTAAGCTCCCTACGTGTACACTTTATCCACAATATACTGACTGAATAAACGTGCTCCGTGCTATACGCCTGTTTCCTTTATAGCTGGACTATAGCATAG
Source organism: Rodentolepis nana (assembly GCA_900617975.1). NCBI lineage: Eukaryota > Metazoa > Platyhelminthes > Cestoda > Cyclophyllidea > Hymenolepididae > Rodentolepis > Rodentolepis nana. The sequence goes on from UZAE01001560.1 coordinate 6,891, forward strand.
TTTGTTCTGGGAGTCTAGGTAGATGTAGGAGAATCTGTCACAGAAATTTCTGAGTCTGTCAGGCTTTACTAGTGTAGCAATCCGCTACAATTTCTTAAGATGTAAACCTCTGAATTCTTTTTGTTTTTCTCTATATCCTTAGCAACATTTAAAAAAATATTAAGATAAGTGGATAAATAGAGTGCATCACATATTATAACAATTTAAATTCCATATTATTGAATACGCTCTATTAAGTGGGTTAACCCTTCACGAAATGTATAACTTTAGATGGGCAATTGTTTTGTACTGACAAAATGCAAATTGTAATTTACAAGAGGATTTATCTCACAAAGTTTGTTTTCACCTTGGGCCAACGCAATAGACACTATATTTCAGCCTTTACTTCCATATTTGGGCTTTATAGTACCTTCATAACAAGGCTGTTCATTATGGCGTCTCTCAAATACACTACTTAGATCTTAAAATTTTAACTCACAAGGAGGTCAAACTTCCCGACATTCAAACCAGAAAATACATTAACTTTACTTAACACAAACAAAAGTTAATAAATTCTGGTCCTATGAAAGAAATTAAATTAGAAGTAGCAATGCTTTTCCTGAAGATGCGCGGAAATGTGTTCAAATAAATATACACTGCATTAAAAAATAATTATAATTTATTGCAAACTTCTGAAGCTAAATGAAGAGGGGAAGTTAAGCTAGAAACTCTTCAATTGGTAGAAAGTTGCCGACATTCAAATAATCACCACAAAGATAATATTTTATTCACTTGATTAATCACTCGATGTTTTCATAAAAATTTACTGGCGCTATACAAATGGTCCAGAATCGGATATACTCATTCGATTACGATTAACAATTACACTTAGGCATCTGAATTCAACGCGAGCCTCACTTTAAACAATGCAAAATGACGAATTACATTCCCATTGCATTGGGAAGACGAACATCTGTGAACCATGATAACTTGAGCTAAGTTAATCCCTCGACCCTTCGGTTGAATCCACAATAAGCCACCAATTATCTTGACTACTGTTGTTTTTGACCCGGGCGAAAGTGTATCTCATCGGAAAAGAGCCCGGTTGTTTGTGCTTCAGCAGGGGGTTTCAACTTGCTCGGAAGTTTCTTCTCCTTGTCAGACGATTTTCAATGTCTTTTGTGAGGGAGTTTGATCTCTATGTTGCTCGTGTGAGACTGTATTAGTGGAGGTCTTTAGTAGATGTAAGATTTTTGGTAAGGGCTGAAGCATTCCATCACATTGTTTACAGCAGGTCTTCGGCAAATCAGCTTTACGATCGTAATCTGATAATATGGTTTGTAATGAAGTTTTCTCCCCACGTCAACCTTGTAGTCTTCATTACAATTCTTCCGTTTTTCTTTTCACAATGTTCAGTGAGCATTTGTGCAACATTCATAATCACATCAACTTTAAATAATTATTATATTAGCTATTCTCTTTCATGATCCAGGTGGATTCCGGTCTTCATCCAATCACGACATCTTCTCGCATATGAACAAGGAAGGGTTTGGACTATAAAAGGGAATCAAAATATGGCTTTAGCGCGCCTGGGGAACAACTAAGTTTTATTCAGTGACATTTATCTTGAACACACTGTATCAAAACATAAAATATGCATATATATATATATATATATATATATATATATATATATATTGTTCCAACTCTCAATTGCTCATCAACGAACGAAGCAAGTGGAATTAGACAACTGCCTTCCTCCCCCCCCCTTGGCCTCCCGCCTCCCTTCCTGGGCGATTTCACTTCCAACGTCGTCTTCCTCATTCACTTCTAAATGTACAACAAATAATTTTCCACCCCAACACCACTATTCTTGCTCATTTTTCTTTTTTTGGAATAATTAGTTAAAAACAGCTAGACCTAATTTGGTCAAAACAGTAGAGTTTTTTGAGTTTTTTTATAGATGCAAACATTGATGTGATCATTCATAGCCATAGGAAGGAAATTTCGTATTGACGTTTGCCAACTATCAAGAATACAATATTAAAATCGGGACCACTGTCACTGGAGATAGACTTACCTCCACGTGGGGCACCCTGGACAACGTATACTCTTACGACAAAAAAGTCTATTAACCGGCAGTTGACTTCTCACTTCAAACTACCATCACCCCATTGTATGTCATATTCCACTACTTTCACAGTACTCACCTCACCTTTTTTTCTACCTTTGTGTCTGTCTCTTTTACATCATCTTTGAAACACTCTTCTGTCCCCCTCTCCTCACGACATTTTTCACTTTGATATTCCTTCCCCTCTATGAAGCCTGAAGTCAACTGAAGGGCTACTGATAACCATCAAAACGCCTGCCATGTGATATGAAAATTCTTTCAAATTTGATCACCAAAAGCATACCTTTCCACTTCTAAAATTCCATGAAATTTGCTCTAATTTAGAAATTGCGATAATTAGGATTCGTAGTTATTTAAAATCAATATCAAGCGTAAGTTTCTCACATTTATTTTGTGTTCCATAAGTATGCTATCATTATCTTTGAAAATAAAGCCTTTTTAGGTCTAAAGTTTCTACTTGTAACTGGATTTTTGTAGAAATCTTGGATCGGAAATAGAAATTCATAGTTGAAATTTATTTCCTCTCGCCGCTGTCAAATCCGAACGGAAGCTGTGTTAATTTACTTTTCTCATCATTTTCGGATTTTATAATTGCTGAACCGTTTTTTCCTGTCTAGAATCGCTAGATCGTTCCCTACAAATAATTATAATTGTTATAATTTATTATAAAGTGGCGCTATTACAAATTTTTATTTTTCATTGATTTTAAATGAGTACTTTAAAAAAAGATAAATCAAAATCAGAATTCACGAGATGTCGGTCGACCTAAATGGATTTCGATAGAGACATTTAAAATTTGGCAAATCAGTAGACTCACTAGATATACATAATATATTATCTTAGCATAGCCATTCTATACACGGATGCATTTCAGCGAACAAAAGAGCCGTTGCCTTGGAACGTGCTTTGAAGTTCTCAAGCGACATTTCCTGTTTGGGCAAGTTTGAACATTTTTATATCCTCTTTTCCGAAGGCCTCTGCTTATATTTGTATGAAGTCTAAAAAACACTGTGATCAATCTCAAATAACAATCCATCATTTCAATCGAATTACAGTTGAGTATGTTTCTCCAAAGTTAAACGGGGCTTCTTAAACCAATAGGAAGGTGTTGTAATAAATTTGAAGAATAGCATAAAGAGGGGACTTACCTTACTTGTCGTGAAAGACCGGCAACGTCTTTCAGTAAGTGGCTGGCCTATTTGATTGCTTGTTTCAATTAACTTGGCCATTACATTACTACATTAAACAACAATGACATATTCTTATTTTTTGGAGGGCAGCAACGAAATATGGCAACGTTAAAGCATAGTGAAAGCTTTTAATGAGAGGTTCATTCTGAAATGTACTTAGGTATACATATGAACCAAATCATCAAATTCTGACTTGAAATCGCTATGACATGAAGTAGTAAACTATGCTAACGAAATTCCGCTTGGTATTTTAGTTACTCCAGCTATTTTTATCCATTTCATTACTCCTTACTCCAGAACCGATTCCGAAGCTATAATCGCTATCATACTCCATTCCAACCCTGTCCTTCAGGAATCCATCAGTCAGCTTCAGTCAACTTCAGCTTGTCCACCTTTTACACTTGCATCAGTTTTCTTAAATAAAATCATAAACTTTACTTAGCGACCTTCAAAACCAAAACAGACCAATAAGAGAAGGAATCAAGCATGCATCTAATGTGTTTGAGCACTTATTTGGCTCGTATCATGATTTTATTATGCTAAACCAATTGAGAGTGCCATAATGTCTAAGGTCAAGGATCATTAGTCAATAAACCATTTTCTTTGCTGTTGTCCATCTGGTTTATACAGTATTGGAAGTGAGAGTTGAGAAGCGTCAATTTCGAGGTGCGAATTGATCGTCAATTCGACGCCATAGTTTGAAGAAGAATGAAGAGGAAGATTAAATGAATGCCAAAGAGAATGCGAAGGCATAGTAAGTGAATCTATAAAGGGGGTGTAAATAATCTAGGGTTGGAATTAGGCGAAGTTACGTTGGTGGTCAGGTCAAACTGTCAAAGTGGGCTATTAGCGTCGGGTGCGGGTCAAATAAATGTTCGCAAATCTCATGGAAGCAGGGATGTCTCAGATATCGCACCGAAACGTCGTACTTGAACAAAATGGAAACAATTTGGTTGCTATTAAGAAAATTATTATTCGGTCATGGAGACGTACACGGATTTTATTTCTGAAAATTGGGATTATAATATTCGAATGATGGATAGTTAATTCAAAAATCAAAATTCGTATCCAGGGCTTAGTGACCGGTTGTTAAACCATGCAGGTTAGTCCTGTCACTTCGGCTTATTTTTTTATCTTCCATGCATCCGGAAATTAGAATAAGTTACGATCATTAGTGACTTCAAAGATCATGAAAATCAGAGCTGAAAGGGATCTTCTTTCAGAAGACACACCTGTTCAATAAAAGTTATGAACTTTTCGAGAGGTTGACGTTGTAAAACAATGGCACCATGTGTTTTCGGTCATAAAATATTTTATTGACGGAAGAGGGAAGCTTGACGAATGGAAGTGGTGATTACACATTGCCTCTTTTGTGTCCACAATTCAGAAACAGTAGGGAATTTTCCCTTTCTTGACATCATACGGATTAATATCTGAATTCCACAATTTGTCAACCGAAGGTATATATATCAGACAAATATACCGTGACTCTCCGAAAATTCACCCAGGGCGGTTACACGGGCAATTCCGTCTTTTGGACTTTCGGAAAACCCCTGCAGTAATACATGGACCTTAGATTGGCTGATAAAAGGGATAAAATGCAGATTATTTAAAACATGCATCTCATTAAAATTAAATTGTTATAAAGATAAAAATAAGTCATCAGGTAAATTTAAAAGATTCACTAAACCTCAAACATATTTTGTCTTTTTTTTTGTTAAATATTCAAATATGTATTCCATAATTCTAAATTTCAGTAAAATTATTTTAGAACATTTAGGCAAAAGTCTGCATACTACTAACAGTCACTTTTATATATACTGTGAGACGGGGTGTGGGATAGACTTACCTCCTCGTGGTGCACCCTGGGCAAAGTATAATCATACGGCAAAAATTCTATTAACCGGCAGTTGACTTCTCACTTCAAACAACCAGAACTAACTAGCAGTTGACTTCTCACTTCAAACTACCATCACCAAAACCGGCAGTTGACTTCTCACTTCAAACAACCATCACCCCTACTGTATGTCATATTCAACCCCTACCACAAAGCACTCATCTTACCCTTTCTGAGCCTTTGTGTCTGTCTGTCTCTTTTACATCTATGAATCACTCTTCTATTCCCCCTCCCAAATTCTTCTCACTTTTATGTTCCTCCTCTCCTCTGTGGAGTCCGTAGTCAACTAAAAGGCTAATGATGACTATCAAAACGCCTGCCATTCGTTATAAATATATACCGTGAGACACTTCAGGAATTGGAGGGTGCTACCTTTTCTCTGCCTCTGTGCCGGTCTGTCTGTCTATTTTATATTTGTGAATCACTCTTCTGTTCACTCTCTCCACTAATTGTGACTATAATGCTCCTCTCCTCTGTGAAGCCCGAAGTCAGCTATAGGACTAATGATAACTATCAAAACGACTGCCATTTGTGGGACACGA
>UZAE01001561.1:0-12627 GCA_900617975.1 Rodentolepis nana
ATAGACTTACCTCCACGTGGTGCATCCTGGGCAAAGTGTACTCATACGGCAAAAAAAGTCTATTATTCGGCAGATGACTTCTGACTTCAAATGACCATCGCCCCACTGTATGTCAAATTCCACCACTTCCACAGCAATCACCTCACCTTTTTTTCTACATTTGTGTCTGACTCTTTTACATCTTTGAAAAACTCTTCTGTTCCCTACCCCCCCCCCCTCCTCTCGACTTTTTTCACTTTGACGTTTCCTCCCATCTGTGAAGCCTGAAGTCAATTAAAGGGCTAATGATAACTATCAAAACGCCTGTCATTTGACATAAACAAATATTAAACGAACATTTCTAAGTCAGTAAAAACACGTAAGAGTGATTGAATAGCAAATTTCATCAAGGATTCCCGATTGCTTAAAGGTTCAATATGCAATAAGAATACTTTGAAAATAATAGCTACTTTAAAGAGCATCAGAACCCAAACCTGAAGAGAAATCAAACAAACCAAATAGGACGAATGTTGCCGCAACTCTAACTCCTTATTCAACTAATGTTAACGTTTATTCGTTCCAAACCAATGAACTCATGACAAGAGACAGTCAAAATTTCAATTGCGATAGAAATATCCACATTTGCGCCAAGAAACTATCAGGTCTCAAATTAAAATTGGGCTAAAAGAACCCGACAAAACACTTAAGCTTACTGCAACCTGGCTAATAATAACAATAGATTAAAATGCTATAGAAATCAGCCAGCAAATAGCAGAAAACAACGTGCTTCTAAGTTTAAAAGGGTGTAGAGCCAACATTTTGAGAAGTAAAGCCGAGGTTGCTCAAACGAAATATTGAGGAAAGCGAATTTCTCACTAGAGCCAGTTGGTCCACACACACACACTTCTTACAACTTGCGAGGACTGCAAAAACAGCAATATCGACAATAAAACGGATCAACTCCAGGAATTCTGGATTGTATGGAGCAAATATTTGTTGTGAGAGACTTACAAGAAGAGCCTCGGTATTTATATATAATAGTTGTACATATAAATAGACAATCCACTGGGTTTTTTGATATCACTAGAAAAGCGAATACCACTTCTCCGTTTTGGCAAAACTAATAATAAAAAGAACGATTCCCCCATAACAATATCCAGAAATTTGAATGTTCAACGACCTCCCAGGTTATTGGCCCTTATGAAAACAGTCACCCAAGAGGAAATATGATGATTCATTACAATAGTAAACGATCAGATCGACACAAAGAACGTCAAAAGCTACTTAACGAAATCAAAGCTGCGCTTAACCGTGAATGAGTTTCATAACGAAATTTAAAAAAAAAACTGGAAGAATGTTATGCAAAATTCGAATTTTAAATAAATCCACATTAAACTACTATTATTAATATTTTTCCAAAGTCTCACTTGGAGTAAGATCGTTGAATTCCTCAGTGCCCGTAAAGGTAAACATGCCCCCGATAATTATTTCCTTCTTGACATTCCAGCCCTCAGTCCACTCTCGCCACACATCTGTCCGCATTCGCAACCACCGACAGGCGAGTTCCCGGTAACGAGCTCGAAATTGGCGCTCTTTTCCATTTTTCACTGCTTCTGAGTAGTTGAGCATATCGGGAGTCACCTACAAAGTGGATAAAGATGAGAATAAAAGTCATATGCTCAACAACTACATTCGTCTTGCGGTGTTTCCCAAAAACATTCTTCTGGAGTAGAGTCTACTTACTCTCAATTTCACTATTAAATACTGAATACTGGATATTTCAGTTTTAAAATTTCCGTTAACTTTGCAATAACGCATCCTTCTACAAACACACTCTACCCTGTAACTAAGCATAACTCAACTATCTCCCTGTTCTCCCCTAATAACTGCACTCTCAATGCATCCATCCAGTACTAATTAATGCGTCCGAATAGAAATAATTTGGCAAGACTAATTAAGCCAAATTAAGTTCAGCCTGTCATTAATGGGTGATATAGTCACTGTATTGGGTTAATGGCAGTGCTTGAATGTACAACAACTGGAACTGAAAGTAGTGAAAGCCATCAGTCGGTATCAAGTTCATTCTCTATGGCGCAGTAAATCAGCGGAACAGATACGCAGGAGAAACGAACCACCATGTTTAAAATAGAATAGGCTCAGGGAAAAGTTTTTTCCCCTTAACCAGACGAATGAAGACTAATGGAATAGGAGTGAATAAACATATTAAAAGAATAATTCGCTAAAACATTCCTTTTCGTTCACTAAACAACTTGCGAGTATTACACTAAAATTCAGAAAAAAATTTTTGTTAAATGAATTTATTGAGAAAGAAGATTCGCTTTTCTTAAGATGATGGGACAGCAATCCAATTGCCAATGTCCCTGAGTTTTGAAGAGTAAACAAAACAGGGACAACCAGAGCGGCGCAAGACCATCTGCAAGGAGGGGAGAGCGTGGGACAAACCAATCAACATATGGGCTAGAGGTGGGGAGTAGGCGGGGAGGGGGGGGGGTTAATAGCTCAATTAAAATTATCGTTTCCTCACCATCCCCTTGCAGAAGGAAAAAAATTACCAATGTACAAGGTCATCCATTAGCTCGAAGAAACAATTTCCTTTTATAACATTAGTTCTAATATAAAATGGACAAAATAATAAAATGTCAATATTGTCAAGTAAAAAAAAATTTCCATAATTTTCCCCCTTTCAAATTACTTCTTGGCAAGTTAAAACAAAGTGAGAATTAATGGAGCAGTAAAGTGGAGTGTTGTGCCATGAAATTCCCAACAAATGGTGCGTACCAAGATAGTATCTACCTCTCTAAATTTAATTGTGAACAAATTTCTTAACACTCTTGAGAATTTTTCAGGTACCACAACTGGAAAAAGTGACCAGACTATTTCCGATTCCCAAAAATTGCGGAACGCAGAGAAGAGAGGATCCAAAGTGCTACTGTTCGCAGAAAAGAAAGCGAAGGACCTCTGTGAACTAGAGTTCAAAGGAGGAGAGGTTGTAACCAACCCCGTGATATATTAGAATTCTAATCCACAACCTCCAGATTCTAACCCATAAGGATGTTCACTTGCTGGCCATAAAAAGAAGTTTTACAAATAAAGGAATGAAATCAATTTAGGAGCGTGCAAGGAATTGTCTACAAAGCGATAAAAGTGGAATTAAGAAGTGGGAGTAGAAGCTTACCGATTTCCCCTCCAAGTGGGAGAAAAAAACGTGGCATGGAAATTTTGTATTGGACAACGCCTTTCTGGGTAAACGTGATTTAAGAAGAAAAAGAAAAGGGGCGACATTATCACAAAGTTGAAAAAAAAGGAAAAAAATATTTTAAAATAAAAAACACAATATTGCGGACTTTTCACGCAAACAACTCAAAGTCGAATGGGAAACTCGAAAATAAGATGAGAACACATGGATTCGATTAAAGTGCAAATAGGTAGGAAGAAAGGGAGGAGGGTATCGGGATTAAATAAATCCTGAGCATTTTTATTCAATAGAAATGCTACTTCGTATCATCAATCATATCTCTTCTTTTTGGCCAACTACACCATGTTGAATAGAACTCGACTAGACTGTATTTTACTGCTCTTGTTAGTTGCGGAGCTGATCTTATCGTACCCAGGAGCGAGCAGACAAATTAAGCAAATCGAATAAAAAAAAGAGAGCATGCCTACAAAATAGACGGCTATCGGTAGAGCACCTTCCTAATCTAATTATAAACCACTTTCACTCAATATCTCTGAGATGAATTAAATTAGAATCATGTAATGGACATTTACAACAATTGCCAGAAATAATTGGAAGACAATTTATTTTTAGCAATCATAGTTTCATGGTTGAAAAACCACTTCTAGGTCCACGCTGAAAATATAGCAACTCATTTTCATGAACTTACCAATAAACTAGACATAACAAATAAATTCTCAAGTTCACTAAGCAGATTTTTTTAAATGTGGAATAACACCCCCCAATTCCCATTTGATACACACGGCCTTTTGTAAATGGTATATGCAGATATAGCTCTAGATGTGAAGCTTACTAGTTGTGCATCTCCATTAAAATTATTTACTAAAATAACATTTTCATGAGTTGGACGCGATTGTACGGTACGTACATTTGTAATCGTGGGGAGGACATTAGCTCTTATTAACCTCAACTCCGTTTCCGATAAGGAGGCTTTCCATCAGGCTACAATCTGCTGTACTCTGTAAGAATGCAGCCTAATCTGGTGGTGCTCTAATTCTTCTCCGACACCCCACCCCACTCCACTCCCACCCTTTCCTCCCATTATTCCATTTACATAATCGATTCTACATTCCCCACCTTTTACTACCTATGTTTTTAGGTGCTTTAAACTATCCCAGTAAATAAGCAGAAAGTAATTATTTGAGTTAGCTAGAATGTAATAGAGCGATTATTCATGACTTGTTGATAAAGGCAATAAAGAAAATAGTAAAAGGTCCACGCGCTTGCTATTCGTTTCTTTGTTACATGGCAGAAAGCCGTTAAATTAACAATGGAACTATACAAGTCGTCAGATATTTACCCCAAACCCTTTTCATTCTCCCCAAGATTAACAATGCTAACGCACACAACGGGCACACAGAACGCACAACTGGCACATATTTCCGGTACTGATGATAGTGATAGCTTGTTCCGTCTTGCCTGAATTTGCGTAGCCAACGTCAAGAGCTAACTATTTGCGGTTTGCCAAGAAGAGAAGAGGCAAAAAATGCCTGGAATTTGATAAACAATGTGATTGCGAGAAAAAAAGGTCCAAATATGGCAGCATTGCCCACTACAAATTGATCCTGAACTGGTATTGTGGGCACCTTATCAACTAGCCTTAAAAATTAATGATTAAATGCATAAATACGCTTGGACTGGGAGAGGGAAAGTAATATGAAAGCAACCGCTTCAAATCACTAATAATCGATGACCTCCAAATCTCTCCTGTTTAAAAAACGCGTTTCATATATCAGCTTTGAGCGTGATTGGAAAAGTGAAATGCTAGCTCATTTCTCCATAGTATTAAAATGGATAGGCGTAAAAGCCCTCGGTACAGAGCAAATTTTTGCTCGCACTGATTTCTAAGCGTCTTAACAACCGAACGTAGTTTACTCCTTAATTAGTCAATTAACTAGGTATTTCATTCACACCTGCCAAGCACGCAACAATGATGTATGCTCTTCAATCCCTTTCACCCGTTGGCACATTAGAATCCTTTTTCCCAATCTATAGAATCTATGAAGGACTCCTTAAAGTTCTCGAAACTCTAAATATCAATAGCAAAACAATGGGAATAATCCATTCTCATGGTAAGTGTTTGAAGCTGATAAATTAAGTCAATCATATTTTTAGAATTAAGCTTCAGGAAGCTTGACTATATTGGAATCAAATTAACTTCCACAATCCGGACCGTACCTTGGATATTAGAAAAAGTTAATTTAAAGTAGATGGCCTGTCATATAAATTTATTAATTGGCCAGCGAGCACAAACAAGAATTCGTTTACGAAATGGAAATTAAATCCCAGAATATAGCAAATAAGATAGGGGTCCATACACCGAAAATCAAAAAGAATACAACCTGATTCTAGAGAGTAAATAATGGTAAAACTTTTTAGATATCAAAAATAAATTTTAAACGTCAACTCGAACAGCTCTCCTTGACTGATTAAAAGCTTGAATGCGTACAACGATAGAAAACTGCATATTTCGCGTTGCCGTTGGTAAGGAATAAATTGCACTGTCTGCAATTTCTGGACAAGTGGATTCTCGATATTGGCAAACGACTTACCTCCACATGGTGCACCCTGGGCAACGCATTCTCATACGGCAAAAAAGTCTATTAGCCGGCAGTTGACTTCTCACTTCAAACCACCATCACCCCACTCGATGTCATATTCCACTACTTCCACAGTAATCACCTCACCTTTTTTTCTACCTTTGCGTCTGTTTCTTTTACATCTTTGAAACACTTCTCTTCCCTCCCCCCCCTCTCTCTCTCGACTTTTTTCACTTTGATTTTCCTTCCCCTCTATGAAACCTGAAATCAACTAAAGGGCTAATGATAACTATTATTTATATCAAATGGCAGGCGTTTTGTTGGTTATCATTAGCCCTTTAGTTGACTTCAGGCTTCACAGAGGGAAGAACATCAAAGTGAAAAAAAGTCGAGAGGAGGGGAACTGAAGAGTGTTTCAAAAACGAGGGTTGAAAATTTAGAAAAAATGTGATGTAGTACTGTGGAAGTGGTCGAATATGTCATACAGTGGGGTCATGATAGTTTGAAGTCAACTGCCGGTTAATAGACTTTTTTTGCCGTATGAGTATACGTTGCCCAGGATCCACCACGTGGAGGTAAGTCTATTGCACACTCCATGATAACTATCATAAAGCCTGCCATTTGATATAAATATTGGCAAACGCCCCGTCCGGGCCTCCTACCAACAGAGCTCCTTGTACTCAAACAAGCACATACTGGGAAAGTGAAATGTTGCCAAGACATGGCATCTGGGCCTTTGTGAGCAATTTGAATGCATTTCTTTCCATAACCTTCAATTTAGAGATTTGTACTCCATTAATTCGATTATTGGCAAACACTGAATTAACATTTTGAAAAGATAAATAGCTTGAAATTTGGACACTCATAACTTGTCTATTCGATCTAAAAACATTTGAAGTGAATGGGTGAAGATGGAGCCAGTTTAGAAGAATTTGCCACTCAGAGTTCTTAAATTCATCGATAACAGAAATGGCAACTAAACGTGTAAATTATAGTTCTCCGCTTAACCTCAGGTTTAAATTTTCACCTGCAAAATTTTCTCCCTTTGTAACTAAGTTATCGAGACAACAGCAAACGCTCTCACACCCAACTAATCCAGGAAATTTAAATGGAATGATTTTAACATTGCGCTGAGAACACCATTTTCGCAAATTCCACCCCCCCCCCCCCCTAAATTCACCGAGAGAAATGGCCTGATTTTCCCTTTTTCAATTGGACACCAATATTGGCATTTTTCAACCTATAACCACTTAGAAGATGATTCCTAATCGCGAAATATTACCGTGCATTACAGTTACGCATTCAGGATACACAAAAACGCGAATTGCTTAGCCCCCTCAAAGTAAAACCCGTGGCGTATATGAATCACCATAATAATAAAATGTCAAATTTTACTGCAAAGGCAAGTCAGATTTGGTTTTCAAATTATCACCTTACTTCCTTAAGGTGTTTCAAGCATATTACATTAACTCTGTCAATTTGTGACTCGGGTTATTTTATTAAACTCAAGGGTTTGGTTTATTAATTATATAATCAGTCTAAAAATAGCTATCAGAGTGACTTGAATTCAACTCCTTTTGGTGTAGATATTTATACACTATTGTGACTGTACATCTTATTTAGACTTCACCTTGGTCATTTAATCAATGAATTTCGGAAACTCTTGAAGTACCAACAGATGGAGGATTCGAGTAGACTATTAGTTCAGATGATGGAAGAAAATTAATTATTTAAGTACAGCTGAGATATTTATGACTGATTGGCTATCTGGTAGAGGTGAGGATACGAGTCACAAACGAGGGCACGAACGCTAGTTAATAAGTCCAGTTGCCTGAAAACTTCTATCCATCCTACTCAGGAAATCGAAAAAATTTGACACTGTCTTATCGCGGCACCATATCTTGATTTGGGATAAAAGGGATGATGTGTTGTCCCCACTACAAAAGAGACAATCTGTGGGCGACCTGACATTATGGCACCAAGTCACATGCCGATGCAGACAGGCACAATTCTTCTTCAGTTATGTGTGCCTTTAAGAACCTCTACTCGCTGTCTGGTCACTTCAAGTGATTAATAACTCACTAAGTGCACTTGAATGTCTGTGTACCTTTACAAAGCGACAAAGATGAACGTGGGGATTATTTTTAGGGGCAATGCTTAAAATACATACACATGTTGCAAAATAGTGTTTACGCGTGGCCACCTACACACACTAATTACTACATGTCACGGTACTCATAATTTATTTTAGCAGAGAAACATTTGGCTGGAGTTGCTAATAGTCACATTTTTATATTAATGAATCCTGGGACTCAATTAACAAAGTAATTAGTTTCCAAGGGAGGATGAAATACACAAGAGAAATGATCATCGGATAGTTAAAGAGACGGAAAACATCAATTAACAGACATTTATTGTATCTAATGCTATAAAACGAAAGATTGGGGATTTTGGAATGAAGCTACTAGAGTATCACAATGCAACTTATACGGTAGGAAGCGGATGAAGGTGAATGACTCAACAGCATACAGAACTTTTGTAGAAAACATGTAGAAAATATGCGCTTTGAGAATTCGGCGCCACTATTCGCGCAAGTAGCATGCTTTCCGATCCCATCAAATGTGCAGAAATTTTCGTTTAAAGGAAGCAGTTCACCAAATCGGTTCTGAGTAAAATATTAAAATTAAAGAGATTGATCAAAAGTCCCTCCCCCCCCCCCCATACTCAATCCGTTCAGGGAAGGCGCAAGCAATTATGAGTGGAGTCTTACAAGCTTCGAAAAACTACAGCAATGTTGCAATTTTTCGCTATCTGGATACACGGATTTCGGGCGTGGAATAAAAGTATGTTGATATACAAACAACGGACACAGTTGTACCTAAGACATAATTTCAGGATCACAAAAAATGAGGCAATGCATGCTTTGAACTCGTCATTTCTTCTCAAGAAATATCCATCCTTGAGCCTAGCAAGTTAGGAGAACGCGGAAGGACTTGCATTAAGCACATTTTCTTTATCAAAAGAGTCTTGGTGGAAAGCCAAACATATTCTGAAAGGACATTATTGCTCGGCTCAAATCGAAGGGGGAAATACGCAGGTACAAAAGGGTCTAATATTAGTTTCCTTAAATAGAAAAAAAAGTGGAAATCAAAAAGTCGCTCGTTCTTTAAATCGGCATCATTTATTCGAATGAAGAGAAATTTGGGTACAACGCCACCGGTAGACAAAAAAATAGTACGCGCGAGGATGACTCACGGCCCGGTCACGTGACATCCCAGAAATGTAGTAGTACGATGCTGTATGCAATCCCCTCCCTATCATGGACAGTGTATCATATCCCTCTGTGTATTCTGAAACATTCTTGCCTGGACAACATGCGATAGAAATTGTTCGGCTTATCGAACATGTATTTCCTATATTTTCTTTTTGGCGGGAACAAAATCTCACCATTCCCAATTTGCAATCAATTTACATATATCCCAATTGCCATGTAAGCAACTTTCCCTTATATACTCTTCTTTCCCATGGCAAAGCAAACAAGCGCAACAACTTAGTGTCGTTGGGAAAGATCAAAAGAAATAAAAAAGAGGAGGCTAGTTTAGATCGAAGGGAGAATAAGGGTAATATGAATGGATCAAGGAATCGGAGAATATAATCTCGTATAGACTGAAGGAACATCAAGTCAACGTCTTTTTAGCTTAAATTCGGAAGAGGAGATTTACCCTACCATCACTTTCTACAAAGGACATGATTTCACAGCCAATCCGTTTCGCACAATTTACACAACCCCATTTGTAGGGAAGTCACCAGCTACCACTTCATTAAACAAGCAGCAATACCACAGTAACAGCTGGTGCTTCAATTACAATCAAAACAGGTACGAACTGACAAGCATCCATTTAACAAGTCAGAACAATCTCAAACATGCATTTAACACACCCAAATGCGAAATGAGTATTTGGCTCGGTGTCTCGGTGGGTCTTCCCTCACAGCATACACTCCCTCCCCTCCCCTCGCCCCCCCCCCCCCCACGCCCACTCAGACCAAAGAACAGTGATCCCGATTCCATCCACATACACACACACCGCCCACTTCAACACCTTAAACTTGAGCCAAATTAAATATTCCTCATTAGGAGACAAAGGGCGGTTATGACAAGCACATGGCACTATATGTATCCTGAAATCGAGCAACCGTGGTTATAAAAACACAAGCCCAAATGTGGTGGTCGATATTTGGCACAATTTAAACAACGCTTTGCGGTTATACAAACAAGTAATCCGATCCTAGAAACATTCACAGTCAAAACGTGGATTCTTTACAAGAAGAATAGGTGTAACTTCAGTCAGATTTGAAATATGATAAAACTCCTTTTTCCAATAACTGGTTTAAGATAAGTGGGTAGAAAAGCAAGTCCTAAAAACACCCCACCGAGACGGACCAATTGAAACGACATTCCATATCCAAACAGAGAGATAATCCAAAGCAAAATAGCTTACGGCCAACAACACATGGAAATCGAGACAGGGTTGAAACCAGAGGATTCTTTTAAGAATAACAACGGACTAAAAGTTATATTTATGAGGGTGAGATAACAATCATAGGGATATCAGCTAAATAGGCCATCATATCTGTGAATCTACTTCCGCTTTTTGGCCAAGCAACAACCAACACGCTTGATCACTTAATGAACGTCGATAAATTCCAGACTCATGAGCTTCAACTATACAGACTTGAGTGCTGTGATTACCGTTTGACAACGGCAGATGTCCCAGTCTATGCAAAGTATACTCATGGCAAGAGTCTATAAGCCACCAGTTGACTTCTGACTTCAAACTACCATGACCCCACTGTACGGTAGTTGACTTCTGACTTCAAAGACAAAAAAGTCTATTGATCGGCAGTTGACTTCTGACTTGCAAAAAGTCTATTGATCGGCAGTTGACTTCTGACTTCAAACTACCATCACCCCACTCTATATCATATTCGACTATTTTTACAGTACTCACCTCACCTTTGTCCATATTCGACCATTTCACAGTACTCACCTCACCTTTTTTCTTAAATTCGACCACTTCAACAGTACTCATCTTACCTTTTCTCTTCGACTTCTGACTTCAAACTACCATGACCCCACTGTATGTCACGTCCGACCACTTCCACAGTACTCATTTCACATTTCCTTTTTTTCTACCTTTGTGTCTGTCTCTTATACATCTGTGAATCACTCTCCTGTTCACTCCCTGGACTTTTATGACTTCGATGTTCCTAATCTTTGTGAAGCCCGAGGTCAACTAAAGGGATAATGATAACTATCATAAAGCCTGACATTTGATATAAATACCCTTTAGTCGACAATTTTTCAATTCCCGGTATGAGATCACTTTCCTACTTATTTACGAAGTACATCTTTCGATGTTTAAAGAAACACTTTCCCACTAGGAGCGGAAAAATAGCCGAATTAAGGGATAACAGGGATAAGAAACCGAGTAGATATATGGAGTTAGGAGAATAAACGAGTCTTGCTTCACTTGAATTTTGGATTGGAGACAGATACTTGAACATACTTCCTTTAGTCCTCATTTCAAATTACTCGCTCCGATGTTAAGGTTTAATTATAACAGGTAAGGTGTGGAGCAGGTAAGGCATGTCGATTCACTTGGGGGCTTTTTTCCAATAACAAAAAATTATTTGCAAAATGAGACTAGCTCACTCCAAGTAATGGAGATTTTGCTAAGTTTTCTGAACTGACAACAGCTTTTCTTGAATATGAACCCACGACAACAAGCGGATCCAGTCTCACATACAAGAAGAAAAACTCGATCATGATAAAAAGGTAAGGTAATTAGTGGCAGTTGTTGCTAGAGATGAAAAAGTAAAGAAGTAAACAAGGTCAAGCTCACCCTTCGCAGAAGATCAATATAATCCGCTTGTTTGATGTTGAATTTGTCTAGCAGTTGTTTGATAAGAGGAGCCGATTCAGCCAAACCTGACCAAGAAACTTTTACAAGTTCATTGACCTCAAAATCACAGGTGGCGCTCACAGTGACATTCTCGGGTGGATGAGCTCTCAAGGCCAAACAATCTGGAAGTCCAAGACGAACTAGTCGCGATTTGATAGTTAGAGCATTAGGATACCAATTTAGAAGGATTGGGGGACGTTCATTGGCTTTAGAGCTGATAATTGAGGTGATATTCCAAAGTGATTGAGTTGGCAGATGCTCTGAACGTAAATCCGTTAGAGTAACTCCAACATCAGAGAGCAGTCGACGGTAAGCATTCAACATGGATGGACGATCGTAGTAAAGAATACCGCCGCCACCACCACTTCCTTCCAGGGACCCATTGACCGAACTGACAGAGGAAGGTGTGAGATCTCGATTAAGCTGGTTTGAGAAAAAAAACATGAGATGTATATAATACAAAGGAATAAGATGCAGGTATTGTAGTCTTAGTCTTATCTCTCTATTAACAATTATAATGATCAAACTGCTTCTAATATTCAAAATGAAAAGAAAACCGTTCAAGCAGAAAACTGGCTCAGAAACTTCCTTTCTAAATTACTAGCTAATGCATGCAAAGGGATGTTTCGGTTTCAACTGAGTAAATACTTCATGTGTGTGTTGTAAAATCTTTGAACTAAACACTGTTTTACCATGGTAAAACGAAGTGGCTTGTTCGAAGAACATTGATCAATGATTTAGCTTGATCTTCCTTTCTATTTTCAACTTTATTACATGGAATTAATGATAATCTGTAGCCACACAGAGAGATAGACAGTTAGGAGTGAAGCGTGTCCAAAAATTTTGAAATATTTATTTATATCAAATGCCAGGCGGTTTGATGGTTATC
>UZAE01001562.1:0-12623 GCA_900617975.1 Rodentolepis nana
CCAGGGTGCACCACGTGGAGGTAAGTCTATCCCACACCTCCTTTTGTGGGTTATAAGAAACGAAATGTGTTTTGAACAGATTTAAAGAGTAGCCTAAATTATTCATTTACTGGATGGCAAATGTAAGCAGATTCGTCTAGAAATACATCTAGCACACTCGGTTATTTAAAATTCGAAATATCAAAAAGTTGTGCAAAAAAACGCGATCATTCAATAAAACCCTTGAGACTGAGAGTCAACAATTTTAGTACATTTCTCACTGCGATGAAGTGCACCTGTTAGTACATGTGGAACTTATTCAAAACTGCTATATTTTTTGGTAGGAGAATATTTTCTTTCTCCTTTCCGATAGACACTTTAAGCCTTGCTCTCTTAGCTGCTACATGTATGCATTCCTGCCGTCAGATGAAAGCGAAGCCTCCTTCTTTCCTTCTCTTTCAGGCTGTACTAATGCGTTCTTTTACGCATCCCAATATCGTAAAAATGTACTCAAGCTATATGATAAACAACGAACTGTGGGTTATAATGGAGTTTATGGACTGCGGAGCACTTACTTCAATTCTCACTAACATCCGGTAAGTAGTACTTAAATCCTTTTAAAATATTTCAATGCATGTATGTATTTATGTACTCGGCTTCTTTTAATCATCATTTAAATTTTTATCTGAAGATATTTGAAAAAATTCGGGATGGAGAGTAGGTGATGAGTTGACTTGAACGTTTCCATTACTAATGATTGGGTGGATGAAACGATTAATTTAACGTCGCAAAATTCCCATTATAGACGAGTTCTCAAAGATAAAATAGATCGATTAATCTTGCCAGCTGTCAAAAGACGTCCCTTAATATGAGGTCAAATCATTTTTTTCAGTAATCCCTTGGCGAATTATAGAAATATATGACATAAAATTAGCTGCGCCTCTAGTTAGGTGATTAAGTAACCTCAAGTTACCTGTGGTCTTTATACTGCGCTAACCCCCTATAGTCTAAAACCCCTTGGACCTCATATCCAAACAAAAGTATAACATATTATTGCAACTATTATTAGAAAAAAATGCCAAGCAATCAGTTACGTTTACTCAAAAACCAACTGAAACTACAATTATTCCATGATTAAAGTCAAGCTTTATTTAAATCTCTGAAATCAAGTTGTTTCTTCAAGGTTTCCGAATGTCAAAAGGATAGGATCGCCATCAATCATATTTTAGCCCTAATTCGCTCACCTTTCGATGATGGTTTTTATTGAAAACAGTACAAAATTCTTTACGAATCAAGAATTTCAATAAGCAGAAATTTATTATGTAATGTCTAGACACCCGAACACTAAAATGATACAACGTTACGACTTCATCTTTGTAGTCATTTCCGAGTGAGTGTGGGCGACTATAATCAAAATATTAGACAAAACGTGCTTAGAATGGTTCACTATTATTCCTTAGATGACTTCATTAAGCTTCACTGTGAATCATCTAGACTCATAGACGTGTTTTGGTTCTTTTAACCAGGGATGGATAATTGGTTTGGACAATGGGACCTAAAATTTTCATTTAAACCTATTCAACTAATTCTATAAGGTGAAAGTTGTCTTAACATATTACCTACAGGAAGTCAGTAAATAGTATCGGGATATAACATGTGAAAACTGCTTGCGATGTTAAGAAAGTTATCTGACTAAAATGGAATTTACCATTTAGCTATATTTCTTTTTTATATCTTCATTTTTAAACCTTAAAACTCATGTAAAATCTACATAAGGTCTGTGAGTTGCTCAAGCGTTCTCAGATGATAAGTTATGACAAATTTCATTATGTGTGCAGTGTCAGTAATTGAAACTCGGCTTTGCAATCAATTGTAAATAGTCTTAATGACAAATTACATTTGATAAATTTTTCCTTTTTGATTTACTTTGAAATGGTGTGTTACGTACTAATGTTGCGTACTATGCTAAATATTTAGTATTGCTCGAGCGTTTACAAAACATTATATTACGGTCAGGAGAATCGGACTCCTCTTGGGGTGCTATAGCATACTAAAGCAAATCTCAGAAGGCACGATAAGCCCAAGGAGACAACGCTAGGCTAGATGTGCAAGAAATAGAGCGTTACTGACATTAGATATTCATAACAGTGCATAGTGTCTCGAATTAATTTGCATCTACCTCATCTACTACCAAAAAACAGTGCCTATCGTGTTTACTATGCCATATTATATAACGAGAGAATTGGAATGGAATATGGACTGAATTTAGCATTATATGGGCTAAAAAGGAAGGGTGTTTCAATAAAATAGTGAAGGATTATGTTTGTGACAGTTAAAACCTACGGAGTCTCTAAGAATAGAAGATCTTATTGTTTATATATTATTCAACACACTTACCATACCATTAAGAGTATTTTTCAAAAATTTGAATTGCTTGCATTCTTATACAATAACTAACCAAATAAATGAGTTGATTATAGGTTGTAACAGAACCAACTCTCGGCAAGAACTTTCAACTCTTAACTATGTGCACACAGTAATAAACCCCAAACCATAAATTCCCGACACGTAAATTTTCCCAAAATTGAATGTTTGGAGAGCCTAATTAAGTCTACGTACTAACTTAAGACGAATGCCAAACTTTACTAATTTGGATTGAGTTCAGTGCAAATTGTGGTATTTGTAAAAATGAGGGTTTGGGTTAATTGGAATTAACAAGGTCAACAAGAACTATGGTGATCAGTGTCACCAATGCAGTAATCTATAACCTTTGAAAGAAGTAATTCAAGTAAGTGGGCTGTATTAAATATGATTGATGTTCTTACAAAACATGGCCCTTTTTATTGCCTAAAAACAGAAAACAGTTTTCCCTAATATTTAAGAGATGATCATTTAAACATCCCTAAAATGTTAAAATGTGTGTTAATCGAGCAAAAGTAAATATTTAATTTCCATGTGTATATGTAAAGGGGGAGGCAATTTGGTGATGCCTTGCACAATTTCGATGAGTTTAAGTTCTATGTCATTGCAATTTTCGTTCCAAAACGAAAATGCAGTCAAGGTTGTTTCAAGTTGGAAATCACAAGAAACCAATCATAAGTACCTCAGGTTTTTTTGGGGTGAGGGGAGGTGAGGTATAAGACGGAGTGGCAAAGCCATTTAAAGGAATGAATGACGCGGTAGATTTTAAGCATCAATAATGGAGAGAAGTTCTGACGTATCGATATAGTTCAGGATTAAAGTGCTTACCATGTCAATTCCTGTTAAAAAAAGATACGAAACAAAATAGAAATAATATACATTCTGACTGTCTGATGATGTATTCATAAGCGCATGTGCACGATAGTACTAAAATAAACATGGTCGACTCTTTGGGAAAAATATTTTAATACGTTGCCTATGACATTTCTATAGAGTTTAATACACTTACTTAAACAAAAGGAGGATTTTTGCAGTCATGATCGATATTTATTGATTAAAAATAAGATCATAACTACTTTATTAAAACACGCGCCATAAAATTTGCCTTAAATTCTTTTTAATGGAGAAAAGTGAGCGAATCATTGGCCACTATTTATCATCATACATGACTGTGTTTAGTCGGTCAACGCACTAATCAACTGCCACCTTGGCTCCATGACAGTCATGGTGTAGAATGAAGTGGTGATGACGTGTGATTGTGCTTACGTCAGAGTATTCTCTCGGTATGGTAATGCCGAAACATTAATGTCGTTTCACAGTAATTAAAGACTTCACAATTTATTGACTAATTTAAAGTTGTACTTCAAAAATATTCTTCCAGCTTGGTGGAAACTGAGAGCTGGAAAATAAGAAGGTATTTTTGTAACTAACTCTTGTGTCAAAGACTTCACTATATTAAGATCTCGTTTGCAGACGTTGAGAAGAAGATATGCAGATTCTTTGAATGGATCCATATTAAGGCACTAAAATCTTAATAATTTTCTTGTGGTTATTCAGCATGTTTTAAGGTTTATGGTTTTAATTAGATAGCATATATTGAAAATATTCATGATGTTATCGATCTAAATAGCTAATTCCGACTTATGGAGGTCCTTATGACAAGAAAAAATTTAAACAGCCACGATTAAAGAGATATTCCTTAATTGTAAATGCATTTAATAGTAAATGAAATTTTGACAAAGTTAACGAATTTCTAATGCAAGGTTTCATATTTGACCAAAATAATCAAAACCGCATTCCATTTGTGATTTTTATTGTAGAAAATTAAGGAAACGCACCATTTACAAATACGTTAGTTGGATCAGTTTGTGATTATTGTAGGCAAATTTAGCAATTTTCCATTATTGATGTCAATGTCAAAACCATAACCAATGATTTTAACTAAATTTTGTTTTGATAACTCCCTCTTGTCACTTCTAATGAAGTTTATAAACAGGCTGGAGGAAAATGTTTTCAGACAAAGAGATTTCTTAGTCAGTCAAGGCCTTACTAGAGTAGCAAACCGCTACAACAGTCAATATGTTTGAGTATTTTACCAGTCAAGGCATTCCGACTAGACTTTGTTTCAGACATAAATAAATCCAATATATTCATTTCATGTTTTTTTAATATTCTATACTATTATATATATATATGTGTCTTGAGTTAGTTTAATTTAAAGCAAATATGGATTTAAAGCTTCCCTGGGCCAAAGTTATCGGTGAAAGTGTTCTCATTGAGAGTTACTTGCAGAGCAAGGAACACTGATAATTACTGATGAATCGAAAAGTAAAATATATTGCTTGGAATTTATTACCATTTATTGTTTTTATTAGCGAAGTTGTACTTGGGGATTTCGCAGATGAAACTTTCTCATCTCATATACATATATATTTATATATTCATGTTTATAAGTTTGACGGATCAAACACAAATGAATAGTGTCAAATGATGCAAATATCTTTAAATTGGCTAGATCTTTCTTCTAGTTTAAAGCTGTATTACGATAAATGTTCAATTTGATATGAAAATTAGCGAGAAAATAATTTTAAAATTGATTATAACTGATTTAGAAGGTTTTCAGCTATAAGATTTAATTTCGCTCTCTCACTATTCCAGTTCTTTTATTTGGTTTTGTGTTAAAGCATTCGTAATATTACTGTGCTTTTTATAATATGTTATAATTAAAACCACTTTAACCCCAAATTTGGCGCAATGCAGGCACAATGGGAAATAAGAAACTTAAAATAGGCATTACAAATTGTTTCCGCAAGGTTGTTATCTATCAAAAAGAAATTTTTGACGGTTTTAAAAAAATTGGCTCTTGAAAGCCTTTGTGCCTCAAATAACTCTAATGGGTTTCCCTTGGGTCAGGCATGAACAATAAAAATTCATTTATGATAGTTAAAGCGCAGATATATTTTGTACGATTAATAGGTTTCAAGAGAAAATTATTGAAAATAATGTTTTTGTTTACATAAGCAGAAATTTGGTAAAATGACCGGATTATCTATTATGTAGAACTTCAAAATATATGGTTTCCAGAATAACGATTAGAATTCAATATCTACAATTTTGCAATGTATGATAGCAGTCCATCAATGGAGAAAACTTTTACTGAAACTCTCAAATTTAACAATTAAAGAGCATAAATTAAAGCCAGACCAATCGCAACGATGAATAATGCGTATGTTGATTGAGATAGCATCAACCCTGACAAATATTATCAGTTTGAAAATTAAATGCACTTGCTTTAGAAAATAAATTAGCCTTAATTCACAATCGAGTGAATAAAATGATATATTTGCTGGTTATATTATCCCCAAAATATTGATTTATCATATTTGCTGTTACTATTTTAATTTAATTTACAGATAATAAACTATTTTTTGTAAAAATTATAAATTCTCACAACTTTTAAAGGATAAATCTTACTTTCAAACGATATGGCTTTACCTTTACAGACGCTAAATATTTGTGGTGGTCTCGTGAATTTTTGAAACTTGACAAGAATATAAGTTTTGAGTTTGGCAGTTAAATATTTTGATGCGCGTAAATTATTTTTGCCATGAAATGAATTGATTTCAGAATGTAAAAGTGTAAAAATGATAAATTAGAGAGCGGAGCAGTAGCTTTTTAAAAACTGTAAAAAACTGAGCAAATGCCAGATCGCAGCTCATGCGAAAACCTGCAGTTTTTCTTTTGAAGTTAAATGTATAAAATTTAATCGGAAACATATAAAGTGAATCTCTAAACGAGGCTACTCTTTCATCTTTCCATTTCGCTACTTTGAGCAACCTACTTAACCTTATACCTTGAAATTCGAACTTATAAATATTGCCGTTTTTTCCTTCTTTTCTATGTGCAGGTAATACAGTGCTCGAAAAGTGTTATCAACGCTCCCTTCATAAGATAACCTTTCAAATTATTATTTTTTAAATAGTTCATTTTCATAGTTTAAAAATTTCCTTTTCAATGCCGGTTGGGAAATTATGTGTACACTGCATTTTACTATCTCACTGAGATAAAACTAAATTATATTAACTTATCTACTGCTGTAAGGAAAAAATCACTATTTAATATTATCATTATTGCGGCATATGTCGGCGTGCATAATTTTTGTTTGCAATAGGTGAATCTGGCCTCAGTCTTTCAAAAATTCCACAAACGTTTGCAAATTATACAGTTTTACTTTGAATTAACCTTCTATTTTTATAATATTAATTTGTTAAAATAAGATTAGAAATAACTTATAACTTTGTACATCTACGATGAGCAAATTTATTCAATGGTAATAAATTTCAATGTCATATTCTTTTTTTAAAATTAATTAACGCCTTTCCATAAATAAAAGTATATTATATTTTGCATATACGAATAATATTAAAGAGGAATAAATGAAGATGGTGACGAAAACTAGAAAGAAAAGACCTAAAGTGTAACTAGAGAAATTTTGCAAATTATTATTCATTTTTCAATTCTACTTACTATAAAAAAAGCAGACAAAATCCATAAATATGGCTTCACATTAGTTTACAGGCATATAAAACATTGGCACATCGATATATTATATGTTCTTCTTTTTCCTTCCCTTACTTATGCATCATTTTCATTAGGTGTTTGGACTACACTTCCGAAATTATGTCAGTAATATATAATACCACATTTGTAAATAATAAAAAAACAATGGCGAACGGTTGCTATACTTTTATATATTTTACTTGTTTTTAACATACATAGGACAAAATCGCAAACTGCCATCCAAAAAGAACCTGTTCCAATTTGCTTTTCTATTGTTTTTTATTTAAGCAATTTTTTTTTTCGAAAATGAAGTTTAGTATTTGCTATTCTTATAACAGAAAGGGGATGTTGTAATCACAATCGGTGTTTTTCTCCCTCAAAGATTAAACGAAAAGCATGTGGCGACTATCAGCATTCCCATTCTCTCAGCGTTGACCTTTATTCATAGCAACGGGATTATTCATCGTGATATCAAATCGGACTCAATTCTCCTCTCTTCAGATGGCAGGGTCAAGCTCTCGGACTTTGGATTTTGTGCCACCGTAAGAAATTTTCTTTAGAATAAATGCACAATTCAGTTAGAGGAAAACTACTTTTAGTAACCTACTGATCAAACCGGTATTTAAGATGAATATGTAAAATTAATATTAACCAGAAGACATCACTATATCTCATATTCTAAAGGTGATAAGGTAAGACATAATGAGTTTCTTCAGGTAAGATATCCTGATTAATTATTGTAATTCACAAGTTTTAATGCGTTTCAATCATTTTTTTTATTTGTTTAACATATGGGTCTAACTTTAAAGAAACAAGAAAATACCAACGATCTTTTTCACATGAAAGGAAAAGCCGCGGCGTTTATTGGTGAAGTATTCTAATTCCCCAAATTGCTTTCAATGTTGCTGATATAAGAATAATTTTGGAAAGGTGAAGCACTTCAGTACTTGCTACTTTTTGATCTTTAGTATGAATCGCTTTCAACTAATATGAGTTGTATATTTTACAGCGAATTTAAACTGCTTGTACATCAAAACCAAAGAAGGTTGTGGCTATGTATGTATTTTAGGAACAAAATTTAATAAGTAAATTTGGTTTTATTTTTTGGCTTTAACTATGCATAAAAGGCTTTGAATTTTAACAAGCCACTGCTTGGGTTGTTTCTTTTTACGGCTGAGGAATCTTCTAGAATTAATTTTCTTGAGAATCTCCAGCTTCTAAGTTTGTCATTCTGGATTCGTGTTCTTAATGCTGTTAGGAAACCTTTATAAATAATAAAATTATGCATAATTTATAATTATTAGTCTATATATTAAATTAAGACGATTTATTATTGTCAGCTCAATATCTGAACGTCTTTACAATTGTGACCAACACACCCACTTAAAAACACTATTAAACAAATATGGTAGGTTTAACGTAGGTAATTTTTGCTTTTCCAATCAACAGAATGGTACGAAAATTAAACCTATTTTTTTGTATAACGACAAAATTTACTATAAGTCAGATGCATATTGCAATTTAAATTTCCTCACAACTAAGTTTACGCGGTTACACCTGGAAGTATATTTCATATATTTTTCAAAAATGAAAGTATTTTCATTTCTGAATTTCAATAAACGTTACGCTTAATGAAATCAGCTGTTGAAACGTAAATACTTTCTTATATAATTTTACAATGATTTATTCCGCTAAACCATGCGGCAATTAGTGAGGACTATATTTCACTTACCCATTTGAAAAAAATTAAATAGCGCAATTAAGGTAACGACAAAACCAACGTATTGCAGGAGTTGTATGCCACATGTAAAATACTTTATTAATAAATAAAAATTGAACATCTAATTTAAGTTCACTTAAATGTGTCTTTAATCATCATAAATTTGCAAAATCGGCGTTTATTTATTAGGCTTCTGTATATATCGCTAAGCATAATCTGTGATAATATTATGTTTTCCAAATTTGGTTGAATCAGCGGTAATTAGCACAAAACACGATGCAGAAATACTTTCTACTGCTACTATTCCTTATCCCCGTCTGCTCCTATTAATGAATCCCCTTGCATGCGTTTATTTCTACCATAAATTAATGACCAATATTTGCCAAAAGCTTGTTGAACTTTTATGCATCTCTTATTTAACTGGTTGGTTACGTTGTGGAAACGTGTAACAGCTCTACATTAACTTTTTTATTTTACATGCCTTCAGATTGAAATTTTAAATGTACTGATAAGGTAGCGGCAACTAAAGCCGCCTCATTTAGTTTTTGGTTAAAAATGAACATCAATTGACTACAACTTTTAAAACACCAACCAGTTGTAGGTCAAAAACCTCTGAGGTCAAGTCAACCCAATGGAGTTAAACAAATACCATTCAAGTATAAATACTATAATGCATAATGTCAGAACTTTTTCAATTTACTTTATTAGCGCACGAGAGAATACTATAACACTGAGCCATGAAAAATCAATAAAACAGTTGATGAAGATATTTCAGGATCTAAAATTGGATTGTAATTTCCATAGTTACCGGTAGGTGATGATAAATTAAGCAGAGTTATTAATATTAAGCAGCATACACTAAATTGAGCACATACCTTGCCTCTCTTTAAACGACCAGGTTTAGAAGACCCATGTAAAATATGATTTGCTAAAGTGAAAATTTAATTTTAAGATGTGATAATATTGCCATTCCTTTTATGTCTTATTGCTCATTCTTAGTTGACGCCGCAGTGTCCACGAAGAAAAAGCCTAGTTGGAACACCTTACTGGATGGCACCGGAGGTTATTGCACGATCGCCGTACAACACTTCGGTGGATATTTGGTCTTTCGGTGTGCTTGTCATTGAAATGATCGATGGAGAGCCAAGTCTTTTTAATGAAACTCCTTCTGTCGCTATGCGACTCATAAGGGAGAGGTTTGTACCGCGTCTCAAACATCCTGAAAATGTGAGTGCTGAATTTGAATCTTCATAACCCCTAAATTGTTTAATCCTTTATCAAATATTATATTAAATTATGAAAAAATGACAACAAAAAATGAACATTCTTTCTGAGAAGCTAGCATTTATAATAGTGACTGACAAGAGTTGCAGTAACTAACAAAACTGAGATAAGATTTTACAAAATTATGCTCTACTGTCGCACGTCCATGACTAGAAGTTTAAATGTTACTGATTGCTTCTCACCAGTAAATAAGTCAATCTCTTCGCTTGTGCCGAAGATAGATAATCCCATTCTTTGTTAACGAAGCTGAAAAATAATGGTTGATACGCACCCTTGTTAGTGCCAAAAATTGTACAGGGCTATGCAAAAATTGTCATTTCAAAAAAACATTTTGAAGAAGCGCAAAGTTAAATATTTAAGTGCGAGTAATTTAAAAACTTGGAGATTTTAAATTCAAATTTATCTTTAAACAATGCAGATCATATCTAAAGTCCACAATATTGGTTATTCTATATGAACACCGTACTGATAATAACTCAGTAGCATTTATTTTAGCACTCATCGGAATTACTTGATTTTATGAGTGCTGCGTTGACTCGCAATGAAACACGAAGGGCTTCAGCAGCCCAACTTCTCCAACACCCTTTTCTTCTTTCCGCTGGTCCCTCTTCTTATCTTCGTCCTCTTTTTAGACCCATTTTACCCTTTCGACCGAATTAATCCACGTGACGTCTTTATATATTCAAAACTTTTGATTTTTTTATTGTGTATCCTTGTATATATGTCAGATTCGATATGTCAAATTTGTCTCCCTATCTTTAGTGCCTGATATAATCTTTGTCCACTACTTATCCTTTAGCTGACATTATTCTAGATATTATTATATTATTTAAATGATTATATTCATTTAATATAGCCTTAAACTTGAAAATAACAAACGCGTGAATTAAATTTGCAATAATATGTTTCTTTATTTTCAAGGATGTTAATATAAAATCTAAAATTAAATTTGCACCGTATAAGTATAAATATCATGCATGCGAGTGGCAGACTGTTACCCTAAAAAGCCTTGATCATACTCAAAAATATCTAAGAAATGCATTCCTAGTTGGAAAGGCACCCGGACTTGAACTATCGCAATGATGGAGAGGAGGAGCAGATGTTGCAACTGAAGCCTTTATTGGAAATTAAGATATCAGCAAAGGTAATAAGTTTATCGCATACATCAAGCATAATTGGGCAAACATTAATAACTGAATATCTGAGCGGTCCTCTATTCGCACGGTCCCACTCACCAGAATGTTCGGGTGTATAGCTTAATAACATGATGAGTGCGCTTGCTGGGTGTGTGATTGGAAGGCTACTTCCTAAAATTTGCAATTAAGTCATTCTACATACAGCAGATAACTACTTAATTCAATAGACTTCAAAGCAGAGTGCAATTTTAAATGTCAATGCGTTCAAATATAATTAACATAATTAAATTAAGTGCGGAATAAGCTAATCATAGACGAGTCGCAATGTTATAACAAGAAACTTTTCAGTTAGATTAGTGCATGAAAGAATTTTAGTGACCAAGAATCTTGAAATGAAAATGTCTTGGAGAGCCATGATAAAACAATTGCACTCTTCAGGTCGAAAATAAACAAAAAGTTTAAATTGTTTATGACCTTGATAATGAAATTTCAGTAAAACTAGCTTACTTAGTAAAACAACACTGATAAAATCATTAAAATTCAAGATCAAAAATATATGACGGAAATGATAAATAATTAGAACTTCTGTGATAACAAATGTCTCAATTAAAGCATTGCCTATTTCGACGAAAGTAAGCTATTATTTTATGATATTCGAAAAACTGAACAAAATTAAGGTCTGCCTATTTGTTTAATTTAACGTGCCAAAACTAGATCAATGAGTAACTATGTTCGTAATAATTATCCAATTTTTTATTTAAAAATTGATGTCAATTGCTCTCACTAAGACGTAAACTAATTAATTAAAGGTGTTCAAAGTCTGGTAAAATATTCTGCATCCAGCAGTTCTGAAACTTTGGGTTACTGTGAATATTTGGAAGCAAATGACTTCGACATATACGCGGAATCGGAAGATTGAATTGGGATGGAATGTTTAAAATCCCGACGATGAGTGTTGTTTGGAGCGGATTTAGAATTTAAATCGGGAATCTACAGAGTAAGAGATACCAAACGTGAGTTCTTTGAAGTAATCTTTAAAGCGTGTTTGTAAGAAATTGCGTTTGGTTCCACAATTGGTATCACCACGCCAGACAAATTGAAGAAAAGAGGGTCAAAACGCTGATCTAGGCAAAAAAGGATTTGCACATGTTTGGCTGCTGTTTTTTTACAAAATTTATTTATTTCAAATGGCAGGCTTTATGATATTTATCATTAGCCACTAATCTTTGACTTCAGCTTCCCCCAAGAAGGGAGGGGGGGGGTACATTTATAGCAGTTAATTAATAGCAATTCATTAGCTGTCTTCTTGCTTCCCAGTATCTTTGGCTTTCCGTATTTGTCTTTAGGGCTGGACACCGAATCAGGTGAGTCTTCTCCATTTCCTCATGTAGGTTACATAGAGGGCATGTGGGTTGAGTGTATAATCCCAATCTGTGAAGGTGTTTTGCCAAGCAATCGTGTCCGGTACGTAGTCTAAACTCAGCAACGGCTTCGATTCTTGGCCAGTCGGGTATGTCGGAGAG
>UZAE01001563.1:0-12619 GCA_900617975.1 Rodentolepis nana
TGGTTCACAGGAGGCTGACCTGGTTCCTTGAGACCAACAATATTCTTAGGAGTGAACAAGCCGGTTTTAGGCCACAAAGATCAACGAACAAACAGGCAGCCATTTTCTCCAACACATCAAAGATGCCCTTGATGCAAGAAATGCCCTTACGGCTGTTTTCGTCGATTTCAAATCAGCATATGACTTAGTATGGGAAGAGAAGCTAATTCTAAATTTGGCAAAGATTGGTATTAAGCATAACATGCTAAACTGGATAAAAGCATTCATTGGACAAAGATCGTGTAAAGTCAGATATGGAAATGCTCTATCAAAATCCAATCTTTTACAAACAGGCCTTCCACAGGGAGCTGTCACAAGCTGTACTCTTTTCAATGTCTTCATCAATGCCAGAGCCGAATTGGTACAGACAGTCACGGGCATCAAATGTTTACTTTATGCAGATGATCTTGTTCTATGATAACGCTAAGAAAAAGGCTCAGGAGAGGACAGAAAGTGCCCTAAATTGTGCACTTAAACTACTAGCAAACTGGTGCGACAACAATGGAATGGTAATTATCACTAGCAAACTGGTGCGACAACAATGGACTGGTAATCAACAGCTACTGCATTCCAAACATTTCCTCTCCCTCGTCTTAGCATAAACCCGCGCTTTTTCTTTGGCCCGTCTCAGCATAAACTCGCTTCTAAGGGACAAGGATACTACCATAGAAAAAACCAATGAGTTCACATATCTCGGAATGACTTTTGGCACAAAGCTAACGTGGAAAAGTCACATTGCTAAAATGGCAGAACGAGTCTCCAATAAACTGAATGTCCTGAAGCGTCTTGCTGGTAACGTATGGGGCTGTGCACGCTCAACTCTCAACACCACTTACAAGATGTTTATTCAGCCAATAATGTTGTATTGCTGTGAGCCACTCATTACAGCCACAGAGGTGACTTTCAAACCACTCGAGAGGGCACGCAACCAAGCATTACGACTAATTACTGGAGGGATAAAATCAACGCCTATTGATGCAATGCTCCTAGTTAAGGGAAGCACCTAAAAAGGTTCCCTTATCAAAGAGAAGGCTTTGATCCTGTATGAGAAGTTACTGCGCATTCTCATGGATAAGTTCTTCAGCACCTATGAGAATAGACCAAGACATCTGAAAACGCAATCTGGTCTGATACAGAAAGCCATAGAACCGAATAAAGCAGTACGAATTGATGAAAAAAAGCCTCTCTCTCCCCATGAACCCATTAGCAGACATTGATGTAGTGTGTTGCACCCAACTGCTTAACTTTTTCAGAAAATCAAACACCCTTCCAGAGCAAATGCGCTCACTGGCCCTTGAGACAATCAATGTCAACTATCCTGAAGATCAATGGCTTCAAGTCTTCACTGATGGATCATACATAGAAAACCAAGCAAACATTGGTGCCGGTGTCTATTCAGAACTCTTCTCTTTCTACACAGCAGCGGGACACAATAGATCCGCTATTGAAGGAGAAATAGAGGCAATTAGGATAACACTATGCCAATTATGTTGCCTGGATACGAAATTCACCAAAGCGGTGATACTTTCGGACTCACAGTCAGCAATAAACTCAATTGGAAGCAGAGAGCCACCCAAAACAGATGAGATAAAGGAATGTAGAAAACCCTTTGAGCTTCTGAGAGAGAGAAACATAACAGTGGTCCTACAACGGATTCCTGATCACTGTGGCATTAAAGGCAGTGAGCTTGCTGACACACTTGCTAAGAAGGAGACAAAGATTTTACAATGCATGGACCGGCCGATGTCTTTCCACACAATGAAGGCCTTAATCAGGAGAGAACTCCAGACCTCAAGGTGCAACGAAATTAAAGCTCGAACAAAGGAGAAACAGTGGACAGTGACACTCTCTGGCATACCCGACTGGCCAAGAATCGAAGGCGTTGTTGAGTTTAGACTACGTACCGGACACGATGGCTTGGCAAAATACCTTCACAGATTGGAAGTATACACTGAACCCACATGCCCTTTATGTAACCTACAGGAGGAAATGGAGAAGACCCACCTGCTTCGATGTCCAGCCCTAAAGACAAGGACGGAAAGCCAAAAATACTGGGAAGCAAGAAGACAGCTAATGAACTGCTATCAATTAACTGCTATAAATGTACCCCCCCCCCCTCTTGGGGGAAGCTGAAGTCAAAGATTAAGGGCTAATGATAAATATCATAAAGCCTGCCATTTGAAATAAATACCTTGTAATTCTTTTCCACAGCTTTCTAAACGTGTTTCGAATCTTACCTCCTTGGATATGTCTTGCGCGTCACCTAGACTACTGAGTTATGGAAGGGATTGGTCGTTGGCTGTGCCTGGAACCTACAAACCACACCTGCCGTTAGTGCGTTTAGCAGGTGTGAAGAATTGCCTTATGGTGATGACGTCAAAGCAACATCCTCGAAAGTGCACAATGCTGGGTGAGTTTCTGCCTTTTTTTCTGTTTTCGACTGATTGAGACTTATGCAAGTGCCATTCATTGTATAGCGAGCAGTTATTGAAAACCTTGCAAAAGTTATTTATAAATAGCACTTCGCTAATCTTTGAGGTAATTTTTGTTTCTGTTTTTTTGCCCGCATTAAAGTGTTTTCACTAAAACCATCGCATTCACACCTGGAAATGAGACTACGCTTGTTAGTGGCTTAATAAGAGGGTTTAATGCTCTCACGCATAATACATCAGGGAGATTCACAGATGATTATTAGTAAAATATGCTAGAAGTATTCCACCAAATGATGCTCAAATGCTGTTTGCTGGAAAATTTCATCGGTTAAGAGCTTGTTAAAAGACAAATAGCAACGCAACCAGGTGTGTGTGTGTGTGTGCTTTTGTAGAACTATTCCCACGAATATTATCTTCAGAGCAAAATCATAGAAGAAAAGTGGGGAATGAATGCCAAAAAGAGGTATCTATTATGGTTATACTAGTTAGCCCTTTTCCAGTTGATTTGCCATTATCGATTTGTGACATTCTTATAGTATGATTCCGGAATAATGATATATATATTCAATACTTTTTTATTTGTGTATTAAATACTGGAAACCTCTAATTGGGAAATTATCATTTTCGATCACTATTATTATTAAACCACACTGTTTTTCATCTTTTTTTCAGGGTCTAATGGCAAGTCTTACGTCTTCCTGTTGAAGGGCCACGAGGATACTCGTCAGGATGAACGTGTCATGCAGTTCTTCGGTCTTATCAACACTCTTCTCATGTCGCATCCAGATACACTTCGCAGAAATCTCACGTAAGCTATCCATTACGTACTCTTCCATTTTCCATTCAATGCTTAATGCTTAGTCTATTTCTTTCTGAAGTTCAGTGATTTTGGAAAATAGTCTGAGGTCGTTTTATTTTGTCGCGTTACCCTTTTTTGTTTCATAGGATCGAACGGTTCTCGGTTATTCCACTGTCAACCAACACTGGCCTCATTGGTTGGGTACCCAACAGTGACACCGTCCATAGTTTGATTCGTGAGTATCGTGACAAGACTGACATCACTTTGAATCAAGAGCATCGTGAAATGCTCCATTTGGCTCCTGATTTTGATCGACTCAACCTTAGTCAAAAGACAGAGGTGTTTGAGGCTGGTCTCAGGGTTTCAAATGGCAGAGATTTGGCTAACATACTGTGGTATAAGAGTCACAACTCTGAAGTAAGTTTCACTCAAGAGGTTCTTTGTCTCATCTCATTTCATTCTTGTCAATACTTAATATGAGAATTCCTGGTTCTAGGTGTGGTTTGAGCGTCGAACGTCATTTATTCGCTCTCTTGCTGTCATGTCAATGGTCGGCTACATTCTTGGTCTTGGTGATCGGTAAGTTATTCTTTATCGTATGTATAACAGCATCCCTTCTTATAAATCACTCCTGTTTAGCAAATGCTTTGAAATTGAAAGTAGCCTTCAATAGGGGGGGGGGGGGGGAATAGTCCCTATGGTTGGTTTAAGTGTGTTCTCAATATCCCCCCCCCTTTTCTTTATGCTTTTAATTACAATACTTAAAATACATAAAGGCCTCTTATTCTTGGCAAGTTCAGTTGATAGTTCCTTTTTTAACCATTTCGTATCGATTTTCATTTGTGATCGATCAATCAGAAATAAATGTTGACAGTTTATGTAGTAAAATAGGGAATAAGAATCTTATTATTGAGATTAAGTTTTGTCAAATACTGAGCAAATCTAGAAAAATAGTATACTTATTTGTGGTTAAAATCACAAACGAATAGAATACGCAGAATTTTCAAGGCTTACAGAGAGTTAATTGGAATATTGAGTCCAATTTGATCACGTGATTTAAATTTGACCCATTTTATATCGCCATGACTCTTTTTAAATATTCCTATTTGGGGGATCTTGTCTCGAGTTTTATTTATGCGAAAGTTATGCCAAACTTTTTGGTTCGATGCAATTTTCTGTGTTTTCCTTCTTTGACTATTTCCGGGTGTAAAAATAATGATATAGTTTACTTAAGAATGGTTAGGATTAAACTGTTATTATATATCAGGTCTGTTATTATTCATATTAAATTTTCCAGGCACCCTTCAAATCTGATGCTCTGTCGTGAAACTGGGAAGATAATTCACATCGATTTTGGTGATTGTTTTGAGGTGGCCATGATGCGTGAAAAGTATCCCGAGAAAATTCCCTTCCGTTTGACCCGCATGTTAGTTGCCGCCATGGAGGTAACTGGTATCGACGGCACCTATCGCCACACCTGTGAAACTGTCATGCAACTCATGCGCTCAAATCGAGACAGTCTCCTCGCTGTCCTCGAAGCCTTTATTCACGATCCACTCTTGCAGTGGGTTCTCCTTGATACTAAGAAACCCACTCTAGCTGGAAATGGACAAGCTCCTGGTGCAGTAGTCTTACAGCAACATCCAAATTGTGGTGGCAGAATCGTTCCAGGTCAACAGATGCTTCCAGAAGCTTCTACAGCCAGATACCCTCAACAAGTCTCAAAAGCGGCCCCTCAGCTACAAGGTGTTGGTGGAAGGAATCCCACGAACCCTATTATTCCCTATGTGTTTACAGATCCCAACTATCCAAGTAGTTTGTCTCTCAGGGACTGTCGACACATTAACCCTTGGCGGCACCATCTTTGCAATGGCCCATGGCTTGGGTGCTATGAGACTGGTAGGCGCCCTATTTGTTATTTTTCACCTGCAGTAAATATGGGCTTGGAGAAAGAGTTGTTATTTATGGAAATTTTACTATTTATAAGGAAATGTTGTCGATCAAGAGTTTAGTTAAGTTACTATGCTTTTGTCTTTTACGACTCAATTAGTGCAGTGATAAGCACTTACGTCTGTTATGATAGAATTCCGAGGTATCGTAGGTTGATAAATTGAATGTTTATGTGCACTAGTAATACCTGGTCGAGAGAGGGTTAGACAAATCCAAGTTTCACTTAAAAATCCCAAACAGTTTTTAAAAAAATTATTTCTGGAAAGTAATTTACTATTATAGACTTGGGAGCATTATCATTATTGCTTATTCCTCCTTCTATTAGCTCACTATTGAAAGTAACTTGCACTTAATTTGCTAAGCATATCCGTTCCTCATCCAATTGCAGTAATGTGCTTTCAGCACTTCTCTTTCTCTTTAAAGAGAAACTCAAATGTCCACTTCTGTTTATTAATGGCTAATTGGGTGTCAAAAAGTCTTTATGATTGATCATACACGCCATGTAGAATTAACTGTTTTGGCTGTGTTATGATAGAGTTGTGTAAGCTTAGTTTGGTCAATAAGCGTTATTTTCGTATATTTCTTTTATGGCCTAGTCTTCAGAATGCTGTATCCTAGTTAGGGCCGTAAAAAATGTAGCATGCTAAGAAACTCTCCGAAATTTTCTCAAAAAGATAAAGCCTATGTGTGTTAGGAGCCAAACAGTCTACTGTGTTATGAAGATTGCGACCTATATGTACTCAAAGCGCTATCAATAGATGTTTCCTATATTCCGCTGTCTTGGATGTTACCCTTTGAAATTTCGTGTTGTCATCTACATACCCTCATCTCTGTTTTTTAATGGCTCATCACCTAGAGCGCTATTGCTCTAGAGAGCTTTTAACTGATGTGTTGCCTATCGCTCTATTTGTCCTGCTGCCAGTTTACTTCATTGTGGGAATATTGACGCGCTTATTCCACTTTTAGCCAAAGGAATGCGACGGCAAACTGAGGCTGGCGCCATCGTTTGTGATCGCGTTGGAATGCAGAACTTCATCTTCTCTGCGAAACCACCATCGGAAACAGATATGTACGACGACTTGCAATCTGGCGGAATGGGCAACGCTAGAGCTCGTGACGTTCTAAGCAGAATTCGTCGAAAATTGGATGGGAATGAAAATGCAATCCAGACAACTATTCAGCAACAAGTGGATGATCTAATTCGTGAAGCAACATCTACCAGAAATATTAGTCAAATGTACATTGGTTGGTAAGTGCATTCATCTCTTCGTTCTCCAATCAGATTGCTTTTTGCTGGAATATAAACGTCTTTTCTTTCTCAGGTGCGCCTTCTGGTAATCTTTGGTGATCGGAGTACAATCTTGCGATTACAATAATTCTAATCGATCATTGTCCTCTTCCTCTCCCTTTATCTTACCTTTCCCCACCCAAATTGAGTTTCCCTTATGTATATTCTTAATGCTTTTCCTAATTGTCCTGTGCTTGTGCCCTTCTTGATCATTTTTTGAAATAAAACTGTTTGATACTGGCATTCGTGTTAGGTTTAGTGACTTCGCAAGTTGGAAATTAACTGACCATGCGTTGAATGACAAAAGCTGATATCAAAAAGGCAGCTCTATCAGATTATTATGTTACACATTTGTTTAGCATGCATAGGATGTCATTAGAGAATTAAACGGTTGTCAAATCTGGATTGCGCATCATTATTGATATTTATTTATTTCAAATGGAAGTCGTTTTGATAGTTATCAATAATCCTTTAGATGACTTCGGGCCTCACAGAGGGTAGGAGCGTAAAAGTGGGAAAATTCGAGAGGGGAACAAAAGAGTGATTCACAATGTAGAGGAGCCAGTCACTAAGGCTGAGAAAAGGTAAGGTGAGCACTATGAAAGTGGTCGAATATGACATACAGTGGCGTCATGGTAGTTTGAAGTCAAATTCAACCGCCGGCTTATGAACTTTATTGCCTTATGAGTATACGTTGACCAGTGGCATCGCGTGGAGGTAGATCTATCGCACATTCCTTGCTATTGATATCAATGTTACTAAACGTAGAGATTTTGATAATCAATTTTCAACTTCGGGCAATAAATGCTGCTCAAGAACCCACTCTATTCCTACGCTATCTTTCAGTTTGTAGAAATGCCAAGCATGAACTATGCGCCATTATAATTCTTTTTGGAAGAAAAGGAGTTAGCTTATGTATAAAACACACAGAGAGGATCGGAAACGACTACTACAACTGCCGAACCATATGAAAAAAGGCTAACATGGACCGAAATAAAAACCCTAGCGAAATCTTCAGCTTGGCGCCTTGAAGTGCTAATATTGTGTTATTTCTTTTATCTGTAAATATTTTTTACATGTGGGGGAGCAATATATGTAGAAGAAAAAGATAAATTCATTAATTTTAAATAGAATGTCTTACTTTCTGAAATAGAATAAACGTTGTTTAGTGCATTTCATAAATATCATTTATAAAATATTAAATTAACTTGAGTGAAAATAAATTAAAATGCATAACTAGCTTGAAAAATGTTCTCTCATACATGCTGTGTTCAAACTGCAAATTGCGCAATGTCTTGTAAAACCATTTGACTTCTCACCCTTCTTCAAATGGCAGGCGTTTTGAATATTTATCATTAGCCATTTAGCTGACTTCGGGCTTCGGAGAGGGAGGAAAAAGAACGTGAGAAAAATTCGAGAGTCGGAGCAGAAGATTAATTTACAGATGTAGAGGAGACAGAGAGACACAAAGGTGAAGAAAAGATGAGATGAGTACAGTGAAAGTTGTGGAATATAACGCACAGTGGGGTCATGGTAGTTTGAAGTCAGAAGTCAACTACCGGTTAATAAACTTTTTTACCGTATGAGTATAGGTTGCCCAGGGAGCACCACGTGGAGGTAAGTCTATCGCACATTCCGCCTTCTCAATCATTGGTTACATTAAAGTGAAGTGGCAAAACCAATGAGTAAAAATGTACCAAGGGACAAAAAAAGAAATCTGAATTTAATTGGGCAAATTTCTCAGTCGGTGAATTTAGTGCACAGCGCAAATTGGATTTTTCGTTATTCTACATAAGCCGGCTTCCATTTTTAAATTTCCTCATTTCTTAATTTTTATGGATAGAGTAAAAGATTGATCTACAAATCCGGTCAAAAAACAAAGGCTGACACTTTATATAATGGTAAAAATAAATACCAAGCCATTCAAGATTAAAACATTGCGAATATTATCAATATATTTAATCCAGAGCACAATAACATCTTCAAATTTATCAGATACATTGTAGCAGGCGAAAAAATAATAACATTTATTATTTATAATTATTTTACATTTATTTTGAAATTTTTGCAAAATTTAATAATTTTCATTTATTTGTTTTACTAAATAATTAAGAAAGGCCGTTAACGTTTCACTAATTCAACCTTGTTTTGTATAGTTTTTTATCTGTTGGAGGCAATTGTGGTAAGAATTTTATTAGTACGTTTTATTATTTCCATTGATGAGCAAAAAAATTATTGAACTTTTAATATTCGTTATCATTCTATATTTTGTTATATTTTTCTGCAAGAGTGATTGGTTTATCTTCATGAATTATATGGTGTTTCATATGCATTTTGTTTGATACATATCGCTCTGATCTTGAGTATCATTAGCTTGAAAACCTAGTATGTATTTAAATGAGTGTGTGAGACACGTCATCGCATGCACGTTACTGTAACACTTAAATTTCAGCATTTTCGAGTTTATTAATATTTTGTACTGAGTAGCGATTTTAAATTTTGAAATCCTTTTCACTTTCAGTAATCTACATTGTATCGGGGAATCGTTAAAGCATAATGGCTGGAGTCCGTGGGGCTATTCAGGAACTGAAAGTTCAGCAGGACAGCGTTCAATCAAATATTGAAAAAATCGAATCTGATATCAAGATGGTTCAAAATAAAAACTATGAAGTTTGTACCCCTCATTTAATTTCTCTCATGCCCATACTTTAAAAGCTAGAGCAAACTAAACTCTCATTAAGGCATCAAGAGATCCTTCTCAGGCAGAAGATCGAGAAAACCGAACAGCAAGTGAAAGCCAAGTTAGACAAGATTCGGAAACTTCAGGCGGATTTCCCTGGTGTTCACGAGTACATTAAACTTATAAATATATTACTGTAAATTATTAATGCGTTTCAGATCCACAGAAAATCTCAATGATGCATACGATAGACACGATAAACTGCTTGACGAACTGAAAGAGGCACGAGATTTGGCTAACAGAAATGATATGATGTATGAGGAAGTGAAAAAACGCCTTTTGAACATGGAGCAGAGTCGGCATAGAATGGAACAAAGAGCGGCTGAAAAAGAGGCGTATGCTTTTGTCGCTCTATTATTATCATACTAACATACATACCAATATCTATTCATTTCCTTTTCACTTTCACATTTAGTGAAGCCTTGCGCTTGGAGCAGGGCTTTAATGATGTCAATTCACAAGTTGAAGTTTTCATGTCAAAAGATTTGGAGGTTTGTCATCACCAGTATGCACATCAATTACTCTTCCTAACTGCACTCTAACCACTATGAAGTAAATGACACAGCTAAACTTAAAAACGTTTTAAAACTATTTGCATTTATCATATCGCAGTGTATCATATATGCAAATCTGAAATTCGCCTTAAAAAGCAACTAAAAGACTATTTAAACATTTCATATTATTGATTTCTCTTTGCTCTAAACTGATTTTTTGAAGCATTTGCGCGCTCTTTAACTCTTTTTTCAAGTCTTTTCATATAATTGCTTCCCCAAAATTTGCGTTTACTTTTCAAATAACTAGTGCTACTCAGTAGCATTTACAACTGACCAAGCTTCTAGCCTTCAAGGTACTGGGGTGGGGGGGCGTGAGGTGACTGACCTGCCATCGTAAGAGTATAAGATAAATTTGATTTTTCTGTGAAGTAAAGATGTCAAATATTTCATAGCATATTATTAGTATAATGCATACTTTTATCATCCCGTATTCCTCCTCAGTTTCCTTCGTGTACATTATATGAAAACTTGCACTGAATGTGAATGAATTTGATTGCATTTTTCACAGTAATCTCAATTTCTCTCATAGTAAACTCTTTAATGGTGTGAATAGGGCAGCAGCCTTTCCAATTTGTTCCGATAATTTCCACGCTTTTTACATGTAACTTTGCATATCTTAATACTCCCCCCCCCCATCATTACTTACTGCTCTTTAGTGGCAACAAATTAAAAATATATTAACATTATTTCTGAAATTCAATTATTACTTTTTTCAGAACGGTACAGATTTAATGGATCAAGTCGCGGAATCACAGAGAAAATTAGACGAGGTGAGGACAACCTTAAGCAACTATATACATATATATAAATTTCTACCACTATTTATCTGTTTTTATTTTTCCAATTTGCTACATTTTATTTTTTAATCTATCTAAATAGTTTTTAAATTATGTTTAAGTTATGCGTTAAACCGACCTTTCATGGGGATTATTGATTAAAGTATTTCATCTGTTTGAGTAAGGCCTGTGAATCTTCTCAAAGGTCATTCGCTATTCGGACCCTGAACTTTTATAGAACTTTCACGCAATGAGGGAAGTGCTCTCAGAGTACATGCTTCTTAAACTCAGAAATAAAGCTTTTTATACCTCTCCATACACTATTTACGAGAAAATGGTATTTTTAGTACTAATTGTCGTATTGCAAGCATGGGGAGCCATCTTTCTCGAGAAAAAACTAATGGAATTGTCCAAATTGAAAGTGAATTCAGAAAACCCTGGTAGGATAACCAATGTAAACTGGTCTTACCTCATCTTTCAACAAAAGTCCCTTGAAATTGGTTCGCTTTCTGCAGTTTAAATATTTGCATCCGACTCTTTCATTTCTCAGTTACTTTTTATGCAATTATATTCACGACTGATCTGAGTGGTTTGTTGCCCGCAAAAGGAAATTTTTACTACCATCTCGACGCAACAATCTAATCAAACGGCTATATCTTTTAAATTTGTTTTTATCGTGAGTAGACATGAGTCGCGAGGGTGCTCAGAAAACATCATAAATCGATTGCACTAACTGTTACTGCGCTCTATTTGAGGTAACCGTAAGGTCAAAATGCACTTGAGAATATCATGTGACCCCTTTGAAAGGTTTCCAGGCCTTAAATTCAAATGCCAATTTATAGAATTTTTGAGCCTCAAGCGCTGAGTGGTCAAGTGAACTACCAATAATGGTCGTGCGAAGATATGTGCTCTGCTGTCTTGGGCGCAAGCTTACATACTATTTGATTATAAAATCCGAATAAAATTAAAGCTGTTAAAAATTTTAAATTTTCAGGCTATTCGAACGGCGGAAATTGCTGAACGCGATGGAAATGCTTTCACTAAATCCATAGAAAATGTAAAAAGTAAGTGGAAAATTTTGTATTTTTTATCTATGTGTGTGTCAATTTTGTCATGATCACAATTTTAATAAGTCGAATAACTTTACTGAAGCCATTGATACGATTTTTATTCTCTGTTTTATTAGTTGAAGCTACTTCTGATTTAAAATTAAGTTAGTTGTGTTTATAAAGGAGTATGTATTGTTTGACAGGTTCATTTATAGATTAAGACTTCACTCAAGAAAATATATTTTTTTAACAGCACAAATGGTAAAACTGGAAACAATTTTGTTGTATTAAGCAAAAAATCAATATTTGCTCATTTGTTTAATCTCTCTTAAACTAGTATTTCTTTACTGAATTTTACTCCAGGCATTCCAGTTTTGTTGCAGTTAACACCAAGTAGATTAAGTATTGGCTCTTCTCAATTTAATAGAATTATTGATAGACGAAGTTTGCACAGT
This sequence comes from Rodentolepis nana, assembly GCA_900617975.1. Lineage (NCBI taxonomy): Eukaryota > Metazoa > Platyhelminthes > Cestoda > Cyclophyllidea > Hymenolepididae > Rodentolepis > Rodentolepis nana. Next base: position 12,083 of record UZAE01001563.1, read on the forward strand.
TTCATTGGTTCATTACAATTCAGAGTTAGCATTTCACACACCAATTTGCTGGTGCTCATTTCACGTCATCAAACTCTCCTAAAATTCTCACACATACCACCCTTAATAAGACATCCAGTTAAAGTGAAGAATATGTATTTAATCAGGCGGAAAACTGAAAGGCATTATTGAATATAACTATTTTGTATAAAATGAGCTGTGGATTCCTGAACTAGAGAGGACAAGAACTATGTGAACTTGAAATATAGTTTTGAGATCTGTGACAGCAGTTTTTTTGACTGAGACGGATTTTAGTTGCCATCCCTTTGCCTTAAGAATTAAGATAGATTAGAACCTCTTTTGGGAGTACGGAATTTTCAACCCCTGTTGTTTGTTCCATTTGCTTTTCACAAACAAGTTTGCATATTATTTATTGCAAGCATAGATTTGCATGTATATTTGCTTGGACAATTTTTTAAAATCCCAACATTACCTTTGTTATTTCTAATGTCATTTGTCTTACGTTTGCGTATATATATATATATATATATATATATA
>UZAE01001564.1:0-12619 GCA_900617975.1 Rodentolepis nana
GGGGCAGAAGAGTGTTTAAAAGACGAAGGTGGGGAAAAAGATGAGGTGAGTACTGTGAAAGTAGTCGAATATGGAGACACAAAGGTAGAGTGAAAAAGATGAGGTGAGTACTGTGGAAGTAGTCGAATATGGACCAGTGCAGTGGGGTGATGATAGTTTGAAGTCAGAAGTCAACTGTTTGGGGGTCGTGGTAGTTTGAAGTCAGAAGTCAACTGCAGGTTAATAGACTTTTTTGCCGTATGAGTATACGTTGCCCATAGTGCACCACGTGGAGGTAAGTCTATCGCACACCCATCTCACTAGTTAATAGACTTTTTTGCCGTATGAGTATACGTTGCCCAGCGGTTTATAGACTTTTTGCCGTATGAGGTCTGTTGCCCAAATATGACATACAGTGGGGTCATGGTAGTTTGAAGTCAGAGGTCAACTGCCGGTTTATAGACTTTTTGCCGTGTTAGGGTTAGATCAACTGCCGGTTTATAGACTTTTTTGCCGTATGCGCATACACAATGACATACAGTGGGGTGATGGTAGTTTGAAGTGAGAAGTTGTGACATATAGTGGGGTGAGGGTAGTTTGAAGTCAGAAGTCCACTGCCGGTTTATAGACTTTTTGCCGTATGAGTATACTTTGTAACATACAGTGGGGTCATGGTAGTTTGAAGTCAGAAGTCAAGGCATACAGTGGGGTCATGGTAGTTTGAAGTCAGTGGTCAACTATACAGTGGGGTGATGGTAGTTTGAAGTGAGAAGTCAACTACCAGTCAATAGACTTTTTTCCGCATAAGTATACGTTGCCCAGGGTGCACCACATGGAGGTTGTAAGTACACGTTGCCCAGGGTGCACCACGTGGAGGTAGCCGTATGGGTCTGTTGCCCAAATATGACATACAGTGGGGTCATGGTAGTTTGAAGTCAGAGGTCAACTGCCGGTTTATAGACTTTTTGCCGTGTTAGGGTTAGATCAACTGCCGGTTTATAGACTTTTTTGCCGTATGCGCATACACAATGACATACAGTGGGGTGATGGTAGTTTGAAGTGAGAAGTTGTGACATATAGTGGGGTGAGGGTAGTTTGAAGTCAGAAGTCCACTGCCGGTTTATAGACTTTTTGCCGTATGAGTATACTTTGTAACATACAGTGGGGTCATGGTAGTTTGAAGTCAGAAGTCAAGATGTCAACTGCCGATTAATAGACTTTTTTGCCGTATGAGAAGTGAGAAGTCAACTGCCGGTTTATAGACTTTTTTGCCGTATGAGTATTCGTTGCCCAGGGTGCACCACGTGAAGGTAAGTCTATCCCCACCCCATACCAACGATATAAATGGGTATGTTTACGCTGTGATTCAGATAGCTTACTGATTCGATCATATGCTTTTCTCACAATAGTCTATATATAGCAACAGAAGTTTATCAGATTTGCGTCATTGATAATAAAAGGAATATTTATTGAACATTAAGGTTAAATGAAATTAATGGCCTTCCCAGAAATAAATAGAATGGGCTAATGATAGTCTTCATGCACCACTGAATTTTACATCTGACTGATTGTCAGAATTTACGAAATTAAAATAACCTCTCTGAACAAAGGTAAGGTGTTCTTTAACGAGAATGACTTTGCCTATTAATATCAAACTTTGAAAATATATATTTAACTCCCTTGAATAAAATAAGATACCTGTAACTTAGATGTTAAAATCGAATTCGGAGCATGATCGATGAATTAATTCACAAACCAACGCATCAGTAATACAAAATTATAAATTAAGTTAAAATTAATAAATTTAGAATAAATATTGATATCAAGTCAAACTTGTATCGTGCGCTACTTTTTTAAAGCCTGACTGACTCAGAAATCTCATTGGCAGATCCTCCTACATCTAGCTAGATTCCCAGAACCAGCTAAGCCAAAGCCCAGATATGAAAGGAAACAGACGAGTAGCACGGAGCACGTTTATTCAGTAGGAATATCGCGGATAAAGTGTACACGCAGGAAGCTTAATCATGACCAGGATGGCGGATTAGGTTAAACAAACAAAGGTTAATGATCGGTCACTGTTTGTATGGTCGCATCTCCCAATCCTGGCGTGCAGACATGCGATGACATGTCCCACACATCGTTACTAAATCATTCCCACCCTGGAGCCGCAACAGTGTCGAAAATTTCGCTTACGGTGCTGGGCAAAAAACAAATTAAATAACGAAATGTCGTTTTTGGACTTTGCTGGATTTTAATATGTACATTTTGTTAATCTGAAATTCGTCTTTGGTTATGTCATACAATTCTTTGAATAGAGTCATGTTTTTCAGGAACACAACGTTAGCATAACCGAAGCAAGCGATGTCGTGTAAGGTCATTGTTTAAATTACGAATTGGCAAATAGTTTGAGTTTCCAATGCTATAATTTGTCATAAATAAGGTTAAGTCTACCTAAGGAGCTTGAGAGTTCACCTACAATTCACTCGATGTACGTGAAATTTCTATCGTTAGAATCAACTGGAATATCACGGTAGGACAAATATTTGAACTTCAAAATCGAATATTTCACTTAATCCACCAAAATTTCGCGCATTTCGAAGTTGATTTAATGAATTTGAACTAGGAAAAACTTAGATTTTCTGGATTTGTGATAATTGATTTACTACTGAGAAGAAGAATAAATGTTTTTATGAATCAGCTAGTATTGCACAAAAACTATTTTCATAGTTTACGGATTTGTGCCAAGATTAACAAGTGAAATAAAAATAGTTTTCAGTAAAGCCAGTTCATATTAAGGTCATTTTAACCGAATAATCTATAGGTCAGACGAGAAATGGCCTAAATATCGTGTACAATTCTGGTCATCTGGTCATCTTAAATAATATGACGTTGTAGTAAAATATCGAGGGCCGCATTTGAGCCTTTAATCAAAATTGCCCAATCTGACATTATATGTACCATTCCCTAAGCGTTTGTTATCTTTATTAAGTACTGGAAAATTTTTCATAGACTTTTTAAAATCCCAAATGCTACATTAAAATGTAAGTTCCAGTAAAATTTAAAATTTATGCAGCTATTTAAAATTTTAATTTTTTATACACCACTTATTTTTCAAGTATTTTAATTAATATTTTTTCTGAAATTACAGAAAGTTTAAACAAACCAATATCAGCATTAAGATTGGCTCATTCGCGCTTGACAATTCAAGGCTACACGGTCTTTCTTGTGCTTTAGAGAAGTGAGATGGTAAAGTTACCACCTCTTTCTTTTATTCTCCTTTTAATCCTCACCGTATACATAATAAATGGCGCCGTCATTCCAAGAGGTCAAGCCGATGGGGAAAAATCAGTACAGGATGATTCCAATAATTTTTTACATCGTTTTATGCAAGCATTTATTGCATCTATCTACGTTATCATTATTTCTGAGCTTGGTGACAAAACCTTTTTCATTGCTGCAATAATGTCAATCGACCATCCAAGAAAGATAGTTTATGCTGGTGCCATGTCCGCTTTGATTGCCATGACAGTTTTCTCTGCTTTGGTGGGCTATGCCACTGAGGTTCTTCCACGTATCTACACATACTATCTCTCTGGGATCCTTTTTCTTCTATTTGGACTCAAGATGATTAAAGATGCATGGTATATGAGACCAGAGGATAGTAGAGAAGAGTACAAGGAAGTTGAGGAACAACTTTCAGGACCTAATACATCTGGTTCTCGACTGAAAGCCGTTCTTCGAGGACTTCTTTCACCAGTTTTTGCTGAAGCTTTAGTGATGACATTTTTGGCAGAATGGGGTGATCGCTCGCAAATAACAACTATTGTGTTAGCTGCTCGTGAAGTGAGCAGCATTATCCATTTATATTTAATTCCTCGAATCTTGATTCATACTTACTTTTTCTATTTTTAAATTAGGACGTTATTGGTGTTATCATGGGTGGCTGTGTCGGACATGCCCTTTGCACCGGTTTGGCTGTCCTCGCCGGTCGAATTGTAGCTCAGCGTATTCCTGTTAAGTGGTGTAAGCTGAATTTTCATAATTTATATTATTTATTGTCTGTTCCCCTTTATTGATGGGGCATTTGGGTCGCTAGGCCTCATTGCGCTTAATGACCTGCCCTTTAATTATCCAAGTTCAGATGCGTTATTATTTACTATCTCTGTAATACTTAGTGTTTAAAGCTTGAGATTTACTGTCTAATCCTATTTACTTTACATCCTTGTTTCATGTTTTTAATAATAATAATAACACATCTTGAAGGGTACAAACACATATAAGCTCTACAGGGGGGGGGTGATTTGTTTTAAATATTTCGCGTTAAGGTAATGCATATTAATGAAATCCTGTGTTTGATGAAGTCTCCCTGTTTAATAAGATTTCTACCTTTTGAAATTAAATGACACTCATAATTCTGTGACATGACAACCATAGCGATGGTCTTCGAGCCTAATTATACCATATTAAAGTACAGTTTCTAAAGTATATACCATATGAAGCCGATGTTTAGGCAAGGGCTTTTGTAATTTTTGTACAGTCTGTTTAAAATAGATTTGATGAAATTCCCACTGTCTTGAATATAGCTTATTACCAAATTTTCTACCGACTTGATATAGCCTAATACTGCGTCATTGGAGTTGGGTACCGGTGGCGTAGTGGACAAATCAGAGTTCGTTCCGTTCATTGGATGCGCGCCGATTGGTATTGACAACCACGCCATATTACGTGTTAGTTTGGCACAAAGTTATGCACATTAGTGAACTCCCCGTTAGTTTCTGCTATCGCATCCACTGAGGTTTAGCCTTCTCAAAACTTTTTGCTGCCTAAAATTTATTTATATCAAATTGGAGGGCGTTTTGTTAGTTATCATTAGCCCTTTAGTGGACTTCAGGCTCCATAGAAGGGAAGGAACATCAGAGTGAAAAATGTCGGGAGGGGAGGGGGGTGGAATAGAAGAATGTTTCAAAGATGTAAAAGAGACAGACACAAAGGTATTAAAAAGGTGAGGCGAGTAATGTGGAAGTAGTCAAATATGACATACAGCGGGGTCATGGTAGTTTGGAGTCAACTGCCGGTTAATAAATTTTTTGCCGTATGAGTAAATGTTGCCTAGGGTGCACCACGTGGAGGTAAGTCTATCGCACGCTGTCCAGGGTGCACCACGTGGAGGTAAGTCTATCGCACACACCCCTCCGCTTCCAAATAAGATGTTGATAGTGAAGGCATATTTCCAGGGTGCACCACGTGGAGGTAAGTCTATCGCACACCCACTTGGCTCTCCCCTCAAATTTCAACCCTACACGGATGGGCTTGCTGCCTAAAATAATATTTTTTTACCAACAGTGTTGCATTTTGTCTAGTTAAGTTGAGCCAATTGAATTTGATTTTCCAACTAATGCACTCATGTTCAAAATAACCAGCCACAATAAAGCCAAATGCATCCTAATTGAATATGGAAACATATAACAGAGTATGGAAAATGCTTTTGTGCATGTTAGTCGATATTTCCCCAAAACATGTTTCCTTCTTCTCATGAATCAGCTGACGTTAATCAGCTGTTAATATACATTAAAGCACAAAATGAGGTTGATTTTGACAATTCAATTCTACATGACTATTTGGAGGTTCTTTTACCCCTGGACATGAAAGTTCTGACCCCTTTTTATGTCGATCGGCATGTTGTCACCTCTGCAATGATTTATCGCAATTATTTGCGCTAGAACAAGGCGTCTATGTGTCGGTAAATTGACACATTTAAAAACTTCGAGAGATCTTTATAAACCAGCTGCTTGCTTTTCGACTTTTATTAATATTTCTCCCTTACTGAATTAGAGAACGTGTTTACTTTCTGCGAATTCTGTAGATTTAATATTAGTGGGTATTATGCTTTACGTTGAGCTTTGAATGGGTCTGTTAATTTTATCCATCTGTCTACGTGTTTTAAGAATATATTGAGACGTTTCCTACTTTTTCGGTCTTTGAAGGTCATAATTAACTAATCAAGGTCAATGTGGATTACATATTTATATGAAATTATTCATTAATTTAACGGCTGAATAGTGAAAAGTGAACTTTGATACATGAGGCAAATAATTGCCCATTATGTAAATATTGTGCAACTATAATTTAACAAATCGAATGGAGTGGGACTGTTGGTAACTCTATCCCAACTAGTGACACCTTTTTTATCCCCTCTTCTTTGACCTCTTTAAATGCATTTTAATCATACCCAAATTTTAGTTTGCTCTCCCCTGGTTGAAATTGTCTTGTAGCAATCTTGAATTGCTTAGAATTACTAAACAATAAACGTCGCACTCTCAGTACTTACTCTCAAATATCGATTTCTGTGTTTATTGTGTATTTAGCTAATCGAATTTCTACCCTACTATTTTAGCTAATTTTACACAATTTCAAAATACATTCCGTTATACATTGTAGTTTCTGAGCAAGCGACTTCATAAATATTGCTTTGAAGATAATTATGTCGTGGGTAGGGATAGGAGGGGGGGGGGGGGGGGGGGGGTGATGGGTAAGGTTTTCTGGTGAACTTCGAGACATTTGTTTTCAAACTACCCAGCTCAAAATATTTAGTGCTCCTTTTTTGAGATCGTTTGAAGAGACACGCATTGAATCTACTATGAATGTTGAGTCTGATATTCTCATATGTGACGTTTAAATCACATGTCTTGTCTTTAATAAGACCTAAGACAACAGAAAATTCAATACTGAAAAGCCTTTTCGATTGCTTCTCTTCCGCGTCAGTGCCATCGTCAATGGTGTAAATGCATTGCTTTTTTTGTTAAATTTCAAATAAAATTAGTAGTTTCGTACTTAATGAATTTTACAAATTAGTGAAATTTAAGTCATCACTGGTGTCTTAATTCCTTCTCAGCTTTCGTCATATTTCTCATGGAGAAGGAGTTTTATTCGAAAAAGCTTCAAAATCGGAACGCCTGTAATTTACCAGAGGAAATGCGCTAGGTTAGATTTACATTGACGCAATCCTCAGCTTACCTCGTTCTAATCGTATTGGGTACTCTCGGACCTTTTGCGTAGTTTTACGATTAGTATTAAAGAATCAAATAATAAGAAAATGTCAATTAACTTTATTTTGACATTTATTTACCTACCTTGTTTTTTTTCCGCATTTTAGTGACTTATCTTGGTGGAGTCACCTTCATTCTTTTTGGCATTGTCACATTCGTCATGCATCCTGACGTTTCGAAATAGAAATCAAAGATGTTGCGCCCTTAGAGACGTCTTTCAACCACTAGTGTCTCCCCCCCCATAACTCCCCTTCCACATTTTGTAGCCTATTTTAATCCCTTTGTTCATTTCTTTTTGTATGACTGCGATTTTTTGTCTGTGCACATGCTTGTGTTTATATATATATATACAGATGCTTTAAGCTTTTGATCAAATATTGAGAATGAGATGATGACTTTTTTGCCTGTTAAGTGCTTTAATACCTGTTCTATCCGGTAAGATCATTGTTACCTTGACCAAAATCACACCTACTGCCGTCACGTTTTTGAGGTTACTTGAAATGTGAGTAAATGTGAGTGTTGTTTTGGGGATTAGAATTTTAATGCTGTGTGGTCTCAGGTCCAAAAACTCGCGTTAGTTCTAGCTGTAGCCGTGGCAACAATTGAACCAAATAGAGATGATAGATATAAAATCTACTTAAATAATTTCAGTAGAGAGGTACCCCGTTGGGAAGGATCGCAATTTTTTCCCTTTTGGGATAATGCAGAGATAAACCAGTCGTAGCATCGTCTACCTGCAAACGCTTGTCAACTAAATAGTATTAGGATGACCATTAGCTGATATGTTTGGCAAAAGTGCTGTAACAAAGAGGTGTCAGGTAGGAAAGGTGCCGCTCGAGTTAGTTCGTTTACACAGTGTAGACCCAAGTGTTGAACTGAATTACATAATCAGGCTCGCTCGAAGAGGGAAATATTGTGAAAATTTTAATTTAAGATGAATCCTAGGAAATCATCCATCATTATTTATATCAAATGGCAGGCGTTTTGATGGTTATTATTAGCCCTTTGGTTGACTTCAGGATTCACAGAGGGGATAGAACATCAAAGTGAAAAAAGATCGAGAAGGGGATGGGGACAGAAGAGTGTTTCAGAGACGAAGGTAGAAGAAAGGTGAGGTGAGTTCTGTGGAAGTAGTAGATTATGACATACGCGTGGGGGTAAGTCCATCGCATACCCCAAATCATCCATCATTGGGTTTTCGAATTTGTAGTTGGGAAACATTGATGCTTTATAATTGAAGTGAGGCAGAGATTATAAATCCGTAAATTCGATTTTAAGCAATTAACGCATACATTTAAAGTCAAAACTAAAGTACCAATAAATACTAAATGGAATTTGAATTTCGTTTGGTCTGTGCTGTTAATCAATATTATTAGTACAACTTAGTATCGACAAAATCTCAATTACTCACGGGGCTGTGAAAAAATACAGAATATATCCTTAGATGAGGAGAGATATCTCATTTTTTCTTCTATTAAATGCCAAAACTAAAGGACCTTAAATGCTAATAGGTGAGATACATGATTTGAGGAGGGCATAGTTAAGACTACTAAAATGTTTTCTTTGCCGAGATCACAAAGAATTGACACAGAATAAATTGAGCGTCTTTCCAATTGTAGTCAGGCAAAGTTAACCTTAAAAATCCCCAATCCTAACACATATCAAGTAAGTCTTTTACATCTGTGTGGAGCCAACCTTTTTGATGTTAAAAAATTACGTAATTGTTAAATTCACCCCGATTACACCTTCCATTGCACCAATCTTTTCCGATAAAACACGTTTTAGATAACTAATTTTGGGAGTAAAAGTGTTTCAGAACCCACGATTAAATCAAGATGAACGAACCTGTGGTTTCAACCATTGTTTTATATAAAGCAAACAAATTGGCATATAAGGAATAGAATAAGGTTTCAAAGGATAGTTTTCCATGCGCTAGCAAAATTACTCACATCTTTATAATAAAAGTTTAATTGTTCATTTCACCGTTTTTCCCTCGTTACATTCGAAAGTGAAGCCTCACTCCTTTTGCCACCCTCGTCCTGGTTTAATTGAGCATTATAATAATTGATTTTTCAATTTCAACTCTCACAGAAATGCACGCATTTGTCAACGCAGTTCCCTTTTACTCTCTCTAAAAATCCTCATCATGATTTTTTATAATGCACTTTAGCCGGCACAACTCTTGACGTTTAACTTTTGAAAAAAACCGTCGTTTTGGTTGTGTCGTCCACCTTCTGCAGCACTCTATTCACTCTACTCATAGGCACATATATGTGTAAATTATAAAATTAAAATTAAATTAAATAGCTTTTTATCAAATGCATAAATGCATTTCCATGGTTATTTTCTTTGCATAGGGGAAATAAATGAACGATATTTCAAATTATTATACTTAAAGACAAATTGAGAGAGAACTAAATTTCATTGGTTCATATATCAAAACCCCAATTTCATAAGAGAAAGTACTTTTGCTTACGCGTAGCTCAACTATATCCTCTTTCTCATTTTTTTGCCATAAATAAAGACCGCTATTGTTAGAACGGAGGAAAATTGATCACCGATTCAACTTACGCTGCAAGGCAAAACAGTTTGTAATAAGATTTGGACGTGCATCATCTATTATTAGTAGTATTATTGCTCATAAAATTAATTGGTTAGCATCTGAACACGCGAAAATTTCCGCCAAGAAGGTAAATATCAGTATCTAGTGCAGTTGGGTAATTAATATTTACTTTACTTGAAGGGGCGGCAAGGAGGGGGGCGGGGGGGGGGAGGGGAGGGCGTTTAACTCCCGTTTTCAATGTTCAAAAGATTGGCTCGCTTGGTTTGGGCAATGTGCTTTTAAGCGAGTTGATGTATGCAAGATCCCAGATCATATTGATCGATTCAGTGAAGTGATGAGTTATTCAAGTCAATTTGGTTTCTATGGATTTTCTTACAGCAATGATCAGGTTGCTAATACAAGCAATGTCATCGTAAACACAGCATACATCACTACAGCTTTCCCACGTGGAATTTGAATTTCTATTCACTATTATTAATTTATTTAATTGCTACCTATTTATATTGGAGATATATGTTTAGTTATTAGGGGAAAAAACAAAGAGAGAAAGAGTATCCCCTAGATGAAGTGATGGCAACAGAAATAGAGTATCCAAGACAAAAATCATATAGAAACCTAAAATATCTCCTACCACCAGTATCTTCATATGCAATCATGACAATTAAATCGATATAATTTAAAACGAGAATTAGAAAATTCGAATAGGCAGTTGATAAACTCTATTTGCCATGCAGAGTATGAAGATGGATAAAATTCGACTTCCTCTCATTTGACAGATAGGCATTTGCGGTATTTAACGGAGTTAAATTTATTGTTTTTAAGCAATATTTTTGAGGGGAAAATCGTTATAAATATTAAATAAATAAAATGTTAAGATATGTAAAGGGAATAGTTGTAATAAATCTTGGGAAGGAATACAAGTTTGCATATATTGAAATTTGCAGGATAAAATAAAGAAATGCATACTTTGATTACTATTGTTAGGAATAAATGATAGTTTTCTGTAGGCTGAAGTTGTTTCAGTTATTTTTGAAGCCTACGAGTCAATATTCCGAACAGAAGAAGAAAAGGTAACCTCTCTGCTAATTCATACTGACGTAAAAATTGAAGAGAAGAGTGTAATTTTAGAAAATACTGCGACGAAAACACACAATTAGAACCATTTTTGTGAAGGGGAAAATTCCTAAATTTTAATCATTGCTCAATTTTCTTTTTTAAAAATTCAAAAATTCAATTACAAACAATACAAATATGATAAAAATTAATCGATAATTTTAGGATAATTTAAGGCGGGAGTAATGAGACATTGCAAGGTATCGCAATGAATGGATATTCACGATTTGTTCTTTTATACATATTTTAGAAAATGGAAAGACTCTTTTGTATTTTTCAATGGAACTAAGTCGGGAGAGATCTTGGTCAATAAACTTGGAACCAAAGTTTTCGGCTCAGCAAATTGAGAAAACAAGCATAGTCCTAAATTTGTGTCATTTAATTTCTAATAATCAATGCATTTTATCTTAAAGTTTGCCGTGTTTGACAAAATGTTTGGCTTTGGGCTAAATTCGCATTAACGTTATAAACAAAAAACCACAAATAACAAATAAATAAATAGCATTTTTAAAAGTAATTGAAAGGAATATTTTGCCTTGTCCGTTTGGTTTATGCGAATAAAAAGTACTAGAATCCAAAACAATTTTGATGAACGCAAACATTGTCAAATGTGTGTTTATAGAAAACCAAATCATTTTAATTTGATATCACATATCATTTGGAAGACACAAATTGAGGCAATTAAAAAAATATTTCCAGTTCAAAATGTTGCTCAAAAATGACTTAGGTATGCGAATTCAACAGGAATGTATTTTTTACGACTATTTGATGTACGAGAGCTTTACACAAACCATTTTTAAAGTCAAAAATTATTTGAATAGAATAAGCAATTGCCGAGGAGATTGAGGAGGGCTACTTTAATTAACTTAGAGAAAAGAGAAAACACAACGGCGCTCAAATTTAGAGGTAGGAAGCAAAGTACTAGACCTGCAAAGTCTTACTGAGAAGATATGTTTTAGTCTTGTTTCAAATGCATATCTAAGAATCAGGTAAACCTTTGTGCATTAATATTACCTTAAAAATAACATATTTGAAAATTATCTCCTGCCTTAAACCTTATTGAAAGAATCAAGATGGAATGTCAAGACCAAGAATATCATAAGATTTTTGGTAATCAAGTAAATCCCCCAACATATTTTATCTACATTTTTTCACTATAAACTGAAATAAAATTCCGCTGGCATTGGTTTCAAGTTGTGACATAGAATAAGTGCATTTTGAATAAAAAATGCCTATTTTTTTAAATATGCCTTCGGTTATATATGTGTGTTCCCTGTTAACGGGCAGAAGTTTATTTATTTATATCAAATGGCAGGCGTCTTGATGGTTATCATTAGCCCTTTAGTTGACTTCAGACTTAACAGAGGGGAAGGAACATCAAATTGAAAAAAGTCGAGAGGGTGGGGGTAGGGAAGAGAAGAGTGTTTCAAAGATGTAAGAGACAAACACAAAGGTAGAGAAAAGGTGAGGTGAGTACTGTGGAAATATTCGAATAGGCCATAGAATAAGGTAATGGCAGTTGTTAACGGACAGAAGTTGAAATTGGATTAGTCTTTGCGATCTCTAATAGGGGTATTCCATATTGAATGAGGAAAGAATTTATTTGGATGATTACAAATGCATGGAAGGTTGGCATTTCACATTACAATATGAAATCTGAAATTAAAATGTCAATAACAGAAAATTGATGAATTGGTGAATCAGGAATAACTGAGCAGTACCTAGGCTGGATTTAGAGTTTATTGGCATTAGGTGGATTGAAAAAGGTGGGAAATAATGAAAAGGTGTTTGAGGTTTAACGCGGTATCTTCCTTTGACTTGAAATACTTTTATCAGTTGCCATAGAAATGCGGAAATGAGATCCAAATTTACTTGTTTAATCAGATAGTGCGATAGAAATGTGGCTTGTAGTAGGTTT
>UZAE01001565.1:0-12616 GCA_900617975.1 Rodentolepis nana
AAGTGTCATAAAGCCCGCCATTTGAAATAAATAAATATTATCATTGCAATATCGTTAAAGCTTATTGAATTTTCAATACTATCTCTTAAGGTTTTACCATTAATACCGCAGTAACGGCAGTTTAATTCAATTACATTGTCGAACACACAGAAGGCAGCTAATTGAAAGGACCGAACTGCATGGATGAAGCAGGAGCGTCTAATATGTCAGCATATGGGATAGTCATAAGATTTATTTTGAGTAAATCTTTAAATTGGCCATTAATTAGCAAGCATAATTCAATAACTGTTAAGTTGAAGTAAAGGCGTATTCAATGTATGAGTAGAAATTAAAATGACTATGAGCAGATGGTGCCAATACGACAATAAAATAAACGGGTCCAAATAGTGACCTGGAGGGATGGCGCGAAAGTTAAATGTGTTTGAGGAAAACTAAATACGGTTTAGTCAGGGGTTTATTTATTTATTTCTTTATTCTAAATGGCGGGCGTTTTAATAGTTATCATTAGTCCTTTAGCTGACTTCGGGAATCACAGAGGAGAGAAGCATTTAAGTGAGTTAAAGAACAGAAGATGTAAAAGAGATAGACAGACACAAAAGCAGAGAAAATGTAAGATGAGTACTGTAGAAGTGGTCGACTATGACATATAGTGGGGTCATGGTAGATAGAAGTCGGAAGTCAACTGCCGGTTTATAGGCTTCTTTCCCGTATGGGTATACGTTGCTCAGGGTGTACCACACTGTTCAGTCAGAAATAAATTCAGAAATAAGTAAAGCTGATAGTAGATTTTTAATATTTGACACTAATTCTAGCCAGTGGCATTTTAATGGTTGAATAGAAAACTAAATTTCAAAATAAACGTTACTTCACAGAAATATATATTATTCAAAATAAATTGAAATAGATATTTTAAAAGGCATATTTAATAATAGACAACACTGTTTACAAAAGATATATATCTTAGAAGGTATATACCATTTTAATGTAATAATAATATTAGGATGACTAAATCAAATTGAAGGTGTAGCGAATTGCTACCTTAGTAAAGCCTGACTGACTCAGAAATCTCTCCCTAAGTAAAGCCTGACTGACTTAGAAATCTCTATGGCAGATTCTCCTGACTCAGAAATCTCTTTGGCAGATTCTCCTACATCTAGACCGACTCAGAAATCTCCATGGCAGATTCTCAAACATCTAGCTACCGGCTCAGAAATTTCTATGGCAGATTCTCCAACATCTAGCTAGGAATCAGAAATCTCTATGGCAGATTCTCCAACCTCTAGCTAGAGAACAGCTAAGCTATAGCTCAGCTATAAAGAAAACAGACGTGTAGCACGGAGCGCGTTTATATCTGTGGCAGATTCTCCTACATCTAGCTAGACTCCCAGAACGGCAGATTCTCCAACGTCTAGCTAGACTCCCAGAACCAGGGAGATTCTCCTACATCTAGCTAGACTCCCAGAACCAGCTAAACCATAGCCCAGCTATAAAGGAAACAGACGAGTAGCACGGAGAATTCTCCAACATCTAGCTAGACTCCCAGAACAAGCTAAGCTATAGAGGAAACAGACGAATCGCGTTTATTCAGGACGTATATTGCGGATCATGTGTACACGCAGGGAGCTACTCGTGATCAGGATGGGGGATTAGGTTAATCAGAGGTTGATGATTGGTCACTGTTTGTACGGTCGCTGCACACAGAGTTGTACGGCCGCACCTCCCAATCCTGGCGAGCAGACATGCAGGCAAACGATGACGCACACACCGATAACGTGTAACACAAAGGTCATTTCTAATTACGTGAAAATAATAATGACATTTTAAGTTAAACAACTTCTAAATGACTTTCATAGACTTATAATTTATGAAGCATTAATCAGATTTTCGATATTTTTAAATCCACACCGATTTCAACCTCACATGCATATTAAAAATCGATTCATAAAGTACATTGCTATCTTTTACTTTGTCAGATGCTTATTCAATATTCTTTCTTTGTTATATTAGGAAACACAAGGCAGAGCAATTTAACAATTTATTTGAATTAATTATTTCCATTTTATAGATTGTTATGAACTGATTTGAATGTGTTTAGGATAGAAATGTCCATTATTCGTGGAATACTTGTGGTTTGTAAAAGCATTATTGAAAATAGAATCAGCAGATTATTTCGCATGACAAAATTGGATTCACTGTGGTTTCTGTTTAACCTTGAAATTGGTAATGCAGTTTTTTGCTCATTGTTTGATTGAGTCATCTAACTTATTACTTCTAGTGCACGAAAGCTTTAAACCTGGCAAAGAATATATAAACCTGTTGGAGGTAGAATATGTCAATTGACGTTTAAAGATTATTTTTGATTTCTAAACAGTAATGAATAAAATTTTGCATTTAAATCCAAAAAAAGGATTGTTTCTACAAGCTTCCCTCCTAAAAATGCTTATGTAACACTAGACCTTTAATTCTATCTTAAAGATAAGCCAATTGTTTTTCATTAAGTTTTTATTAAACGATGGGCATTTATCTTTTTGCATTCATTTCTCAGTATAAAATTTATCAATGGATGTATACATTTCACCATTTTTTTCCAACACACAAGCCAGACATTTCGGATAAGTTTCCTTCTGTTCCACTTCAAAGTTAATTTGACCTATTTCATGGACATAATCTAACGGTATCACGCTAATAAGGGAGACAATAAAAGCTCATCTTTATTGCCAATTAAGCTTCAATCATGTAAAAGTACTAAAAGTCCTATTCAAATTAGATTATCCGGCCTACACAAATGCTGGTATCCAGCAATTTAAAGACTCACCATTATCCATTTTGTCTTAGCTACGGTAAAGCTATCTAAGATCTTATTAATTTGGAAGTAATATATGTTTAAAATTAATCATTATATTATTGCCAAAAATGGTCAAAACGCCCAAGCAACTTTACACTTTAAGGTTTCAAAGCGTCTGACGGTTCTGTAATTGAAGATTTCAATTTGTTTATAATAGGCATAATTTTAAGCAAGATTCATTGGCAAGCCAAATGAATGAATTTTCATTAAATGTGCAGCGGAATTAAAAGCAAGCCAATTTAATTTCCACATCAATGCTACCTTGGCGACATCTCTTGAGAGAGTTAAAAAAGGGCTTACAAAAGCATAAACTAGTTACACGACTTTCACTATAATGAAAGTAACAAAATTACGGCACTAACGGGTAGAGAGATACTAATAAAATGATTTTTATTTGAGTATAAAAAGATGAGATATGGTTTCGCAAATATTTTGATCCCAATTATTCGAAGATTTGGCAATATTTGCCTCAAAAATTTGATTTCAAAGCCCCATAGAGTTAAAAATGTGATTTGAAGTTAATTTTCCAAAGAGGTGAAACATAAAGTTGTCTTTAACTTTGAAGTTTTTTCTGAAATCTATATTCCAGTGCTGTTCAAAATCAAAGAAGTGCTTACTGGGTAACTCTTATCGAACGTGGTGTTTATTACAATAAATTACTAGTGAAATTCCCTACAATATACTGTTTGATCTTTCAGAAAGTTCCAAAAACATAAATCTATAAAAATCACTGATAAAATACAAGAAAAGTAGGAAACCTATCTGCTGGAATAAACTTTACAAAGACATTTTTCAAAAGATTTTGAAGATTTATCCACATCTTTTAATTCAGAAAGCCTATTTGTTGCCTTCTACCAATTTTTTCAAAGTTTGCTTTAATCGCCAAACTTATTGCACCCTCCTGTTCATATCTATTTCCACTTAAACGTTCGAAAATTTCATTGAATCCTAAATTTGAGATGCGTCCAACATTTTTTCCTTGCTTTTAAATATGTATCAAAGCGATTATCAAAAACCAGGGCGAGTGAGACTTGCACTTTTCCCTCTAATTAAACTTAAATCTACGAATAAATACAAAGTAGAAAGTTAGGAAGGCGCTACAAAGGACATAAAATTAATGAAAGGGATAACTGATTTTTTTGTTAATTCTCTACTTATGTTCCTAAATATCATGTCATCATTTTCCGTGGCAACATTTAACCAAGTTCGCAATAAAATTTTGCCAATGGTGTGAAACGAGTACTTTTTTTCAATGCAGTTTCAAGTTAGAAGTTCAGGAGGGCTCCAAAAGCATCAGCTTGACTGACATTCAGAGGTAGAATTCTATCATGCCTTGAAACTTAACAGCGCAGTCATCTTTTTTTACATTATAATAACCATCCACTTAACGAAGACGTAAAGTACTTGGCAGATAATCTTTTGGATTAAAATCTCAAAGCGTCGATGCCATTGGGTATTTGCAAACTTTCATTTCTATAAACTCACATTTCATTTGCGTTCGATATTCATTAATACGGGAGTCGAAATCTCCGCATGCCTTTTTCCTCAGCAAAATCAGAGCGCACACTGGCAGTAAAAAACGGATCTCATGGGCCCTTCTCCAAGATCTCACCTTTGAAGTGAAGCTTGTACAAAGACTCAAACATCGTCTTTGTAAATAGAATTACAGATTCCTCAGTGCATTTTTTTCATTGCATTGAATCTCTCTTCGAAAGACATATAACTCATTACCATTCAACTTATCACAGAGAATGACTGACTTGCCAAATGTTTCCAATGTCTTTCCTCAACTTTTAATGAATTTTAATCTCTATCTTAGAAAAGGGTCAAGGTTTGAAATTTGTTCTTTTAATGTTTATTTATTTCAACTTGTAGGCGTTTTGGTAGTTAACATTAGCCCTTTAGTTGACTTCAGGCTTCACAGAGGGGAGGAGGAACATCAAAGTGAAAATAAGTCAAGAGGGGGGAGGGGAGGAAGAGTGATTCAGAGATGTAAAAGGAACAGAGGGGCACAAAGGTAAACAAAGGTGGGGCGAATACTGTGGAAGGGGCCGAATATGAAACAGAGTCGGGTCAAGGTAGTTTGAAGTCAAATGTCAACTGCCGGTTGATAGACTTTTTCGCCGTATGAGCATAAGTTTTCCCAGGTTGAACCACGTGGCGGTAAGTCTATTGCCCACCATGGGATAAAATTGAAAAATGTGGGAAAATTTGTTCATACACATTTTTTATGAACATTAACATTTATTTGATTATTTAACATGTTTTTATTCTAAAACGGTTTAACTTACTCTCAGGACTGCTTGATCTTGAATAGCATTCTGACATTTACATTTGAATTGCGTTTTTTATAATACGGAGCATAATTTAAAGAATTTTGATAGATTATAGGAATAAATATAAATGTTGATTTTATGCGTTGCTACGAGAGCTTTTCTCATATTTCTCAATTTATAATTCCCCAACAGGGGTGTGCGATAGACTTACCTTTGCGTGGTGCACCCAGGGCAACGTATACTCAAACGGCAATAAAGTCTATCAACCTGCAGTTGACTTCTGACTTCAAACTACCATCACCCACACTGTGTGTCATATTCGACTACTTCCACAGTTCTCGCCTCACCTTTTTCTATCTTTGTGTTTGCCTCTTTTACATCTTTAAAATACTCTACGGTTTTCGACTTTTTTCACTTTGATGTTCCCCCGCCTCTCTGCAAAGTCTGAAGTTAACTAATGGGCTTATGATAACAATCAAGACGCCTGTCATTTAATATAAATATTTAAATATAAATATAAATAATTCGCAAACAACAGAAATAAGCGTAGTATTTAATAATGAAAACAGGAAGGTTCAACGAATTGAAACGTAGCTGAGAACCACTTTCCCCTATCAGCAACTCTTACTCTTATTCCACGATCAGCCACCAGAACTGAAATGCTAATAGACCTGTTTTAGATCAGTGCTACCTCAACTATGGGGTTGGCAACTAAGTCATTGTCGTTTTTGTTGACAGATTCACTCTATACTTTCTTTTGTTTTGTTAACGTGACCAGAGCATCTAACCTATATTTTTTTTACTGTATGGGCTTCTAGGTTAATTAGTAAAAATTTTTTTGTTTAGATCTTTAGTTTTGTTTTTATCCCAATTTAAAAATGAAAGAACAGGACGTGCACTTCCGACACATTTTATTGTATTGCTTCCGAAAAGGCAAGAACGTATCGCAAGCACAAAAGAAGTTATGTGCCGTATATGGAGATGAAGCCGCCTTAAAAGAAAGGCAGTGTCGAAATTGGTTTGAAAGATTTCGTTCCGGTGATTTTTCACTGAAAAATTCACAACGATCTGGCCGTCCAGTCGAAGTGGATGAAACCCATATCAAGGCCATTATCGATTCAAATCGTCACAGCACAACACGAGATATTGCAGAGAAGCTGCTCAATGTGTCGCATACATGCATTGAAAAAAAATTGACATAACCCTTGGTTATGTCAAGAAACTTGATTTATGGATCCCTCACCAGTTAAAGGAAATTCATTTGACGCAACGGATTAGCATCTGTGATTCGCCGCTACTGAAACGCAATGAGAATGATCCATTTCCGAGGAAGAACCTAGTTACTGGCGACGAAAAGTGGATAGTTTATAAAAATGTCGTTACTCGCAAGAGATCATGGGTGAAGCAAGATCAACCAGCCCAAACAGTATCAAAAGCAGAGATTCACCCCCCAAAAAAGATTATGCTGTCAGTCTGGTGGGATCACAAAGGAATTTTGTATTTTGAACTCATGCCGCAGAACCAAACGATAAATTCAAATGTGTATGTTGAAGAACTCGAAAAACTGAAAGAAGGATGCAATTGAAGATAAGCGGCCGGCATTATCAAATCTGCGGAAGGGTGTTGTTTTCCACACATCTTTGGTTACTCGGCAAAAATTATTGGAACTGGGTTGGGATGTTTTGTCACACCCACCATATAGCCCTGACCTTGCGCCTTCGGATTACCATTTGTTTCGTTCCATGCAAAACTCTTTAAATGGTAAAATTTGTAACAACGCGGATGATGTCGGATCACACCTAATTCAGTTTTTTAATAGCAAAGACGAGACATTTTACGAACGGGGAATTGTTAGTCTGTCAGAACGATGGAAATAGGTCATCGACAAGAACGGCCAATATCTAATTGAATAAAGTTGTATTTTTAAACAAAAAGTCCGAATTTGCCTTCTTATTTGAAATCGGCAATGACTTAGTTGCCAACCTAATATTTTTTGTGTTTAAAGTGTTTGAGAAGGGAAAGCTGTTTCACCATCCTATAGCCTAAACAATAGACCAGGTTCACTTTGACAAATGTTTTGAATATTTTATCTTGCTCCGCATTAAAAATTACGCACTATTTTTGAAAAAAATGGACATTTTATTGGATGCAGTGACAATAATAATTGGTAATTCTTCGATAGTTATTTTTGACTTTAAATTGAGTAAAAATTGCTTCACAAGACTATATAAAATAGACAAAACTTTTGTTAGTTTGAGTTTTTACGCTGGATTTATCTGCCCTAATACAATGGCTTTGGAGTTCAATTAAAAGGCAAGGCCATTAAGTGCATTGCTATTAACACAACGCTAGCAAGGGGTGCGAACGTGTTTGCCTGCTCTCAGTGAACCAATCTGGAAATTGGGGACTCTCAGTTGGATTAGGGGCTCGTATTGCCTTTTTTTATGCCTCTTGCTGAGTCCAAAATTTGTTGCCAATTCAGTGGAATGTTCACTTCTTCTACTCATGTGTTAATTGACCTTATTTCCCATTTCCGGTTAATATTATTGCCTTCATGCCTATTAGCATTTGCTTAATTTGAACAATATGATATTTCTGATCAATGATCTAACTATATCACGACTTCTTCAATAACGGTCAGAGATTTACAGCGCTTAGAAATCATAAGGAATATTTAATTGCAACTGTTGTCAATTTCAACGTGATCTTTCCGAGTAATTAATTCTAAATATTCAATTACAAATATCTTATTAAAAGATTACTTCAATCACCTAATAACTCAGTCAATTTCTCTCATTTCTAATTGAATCAATATGGTCCTATACAAATTGTTATTGTAGGTACTATTGCGATATAACTTTAAAAGGCTTCTATAATTATATAAAAAGAGGTTGAAAATAAAAAAATGTTAAAGACTTTTGACAATAATTTACAAAAAAATCATCTCATTTATTGAAAGTTTTCATTTTTCATCGAGATATATTCGCTACTGACTTCATTAAAACATTCCTATCCTTCCCGGATTCACAATTGCATCAAACTTAAAGAAGTAAAAAGTTATTAACATAAATTCCCGTTTACTTTCACTCCATTCAATCAATAAATCGGCATTAATATAGTATAGTTATCCCATAATAATAAACATTAAATTTTTCATTAAATTTTTTTATGATTTAGTCTGAGGATAAGTGTATTTTATTCAATTAAATTTCTCACAAATGTTGTGAATGTTATGAGGATTTTTAATTAAATTAAATATTTTTTCATTTTCATGCAGATATTGTTTTTGGATTTTTAATAAATAAATAAATTGAAAAAATAAGAATTTTACATATGTTGCAATCTCTCTCATATTGTAATCCAAAGGAGAGATTGAATATAGTTAATTTGGCTCATTTAAAACAACCTTTAAATTGAAAAATGGTAAATCCTCAATGAACTTTAGTTAATAATTTTAAAATGAACACTGAATTCACTTCTATTTTTTCAAATACCTCATTCTCGACTTGTGCAATTAAAATTAAATATAAATTGAGCACTGCTTGTCACTTTCCCCTTTACACACCTTATTCATTAAATGAAAGGAAAAATAAATTCATCAAAGTTCAGACATTTCGTAATTTTGCCAAGCACAAATTTGTAAACACTTTAATAGAAGGAGGAACATAATGTCTACTTGTATAAAAATGAGATTATATATAGTGGCATGAGGTAGTTGATCTGTTAGATGTTGGTGAACTCTGGAACAAAAATGTTTGGAGTGATTTGTAGCTATTTGTAATGAGAAGAAAATATTAAAACTTGCTTCTCGCAAAATATCAAGGTATTTTCTCATGATCACATCTAACTTTCATTGCCAAACAACTTAATGCAAAACGAAAGGTTGGCTATTTGATAAATTTCTAAAGCCCGCGATAGGTTTAAATTTGGCCAATCAGGGGAGGTAGCAGAACTAAGTTCAACCTCCTTGTTCATCATCACTCAAAAATTCTTCGGGCTCCCAGTTACAAATGCCAATATTATTCTTTCAAATTGCAGACTTTATAATATTTAACACTAATCATTTAATCGACTTCGGCTTTCACAAGAGGGGGAGGAACATATATAGTGACCATTGCTATTATAAAAAGACAAAACTGTCAAGGCATCTTGCCAGGCCAATCTTTGAGTCATTAGTTCAACTGGAATCACAAAATTAGCACAAAATTTTTTCCCCAAACCAAATCTCATTTAAAGATTCGTTGCAAAATTTTTGATCCATTGTATGTTGTGCCGTTGCTATTTATTAATGCGTTTCTAGTTTGAGGTTTAAATGATATTTTTTGGCAAACAAACATCATCCCTAATTTGACGCTTACTGATTTGAACTTTATTTAATTATTTAAATCGCAATGAGGATCAAAATGTTTTCTGAATAAACTTCGTCTAAATTAAAGTCAAAAAGAAAGATATATATTGCCGAGTTCTCTCTTCACCATATTAAAAATTAAATGTCACGCGAAAATTATTTCATTGTTAAAGAATGCTGAATTATTTACTTAAACCAAAAATAACAGTATGAATCATCTTAGTATCTTGTTTATTTAATATGGAAAGTACATGCAGATTCTTGCGATCGGCTTCAAGTTCTTCAAACTCATGGTGATGCATATCCACGCATGATTTTAGGAGAATGGCCATCGAGTGAACAAAGTCATTCCACAAATTTTTTGAACTCCGTTCACCAAAACACCTCCGCCGAATATTTCAGTGTGTTCCTTTTTAAATAATAAAACACTTTTACTATTGATCTAGTTAAAATTGGTGAGCGCACAAATAAATTTTTAATCAACAAGACTTAGCCCAATAATTAGAAAATTATTGTTTATTAGAAACTTCAGTTGGGCAAATTACTTTATTAACAGATGTTCGTAAATAATTTGTTTATATATTATCGAGATTAGTTTAATCATTTTTCATCTACAGACCAATGTAAACTGCAAAAAACTGACCTTTCCTCTATCTCAGGTCATTAGCACGGGATGCAAATTATTGATCAAAACATCCTTCAAAGTGGCTTTAACTTAATGGAACGGAGAAGTAGATTCTTGACAACTTGCAAGCCCTCCAGGTCCAATATATATACTCATACGGCAAAAATGTCCACAAACCGGCAGTTGTCTTCTAACTTCAAACAACCATGACCAGACTGACTATGTCATATTCGACCACTTCCATAGCACTCACCTCAACTTACTCTACCCTCGACCTTTGTGTCTGTCTGTCTGTCACTTTTACACCTGTGAATCACTCTTCTCTTCCTTCCCCCTCCCCTCTCCACCTTTTGTGACTTTGATGTTCCTCCCCTCTGTGAAACTCAAAGTCAACTGAAAGGCTCACGATAACTATCATAAAGCCTGCCATTCGATATAAATGCATGCTTATAATCATATTTATAATGAGCTTTCCATTAGAACGGGTTAACTGATAACATTTTAAAGTGACTATTAAGTGGGTGCATTTTTACCAAATTCTTCCTCAAAAGGACTACTTTAACCTCAGCTACCGCCTTTGTCTAAGTCTTTGAGAAGAAAACGCACTTTAAAATACATCAAATTGTTGAAATTTAGAGTTTAAGTTCATTCATATTTCGAGTCAGAATAGTATGACTCGACTTGTAAAACATTACCATCCTACACTGATAGGTATCTATGCTAAACCAGTTAGCATGTACACAATCTCCAATGCGACGGTGATTTGACACCAACAATAAAATAAAAATATATATAATCTTATATAAAAAATCACTTTTCCTTGGAGTCTATTTTGAATACTAAATATTAAATTCAGTACATTTAGTTTCTTACTATTATCACTATGTTCATGGGGTGTTATTTAAGGAAGATGATGTTTACAATTGGCGAATCGAATATGTAATAGTTGTTTTGTCACCAAGTGGGTAAACAATATTTTTGTGGTATTTTTCGCAACATGTAAGCAAAACTTCAAGGTTTTATTGTCTATTTTCATGATAGAAATACAGTGCTACGGATGTGAAATCGCCCCTTTTGAGATAATATCGATCTTAAAATCTTAAAAACGCATAAATCTAAGCAACATGTTTTAGAAAATACATAGAATAAGTCAGCTTAACACAATGTTATTTGTGCAAGTGAGCCAGGTTTGTTTAAGTGTAGTGGTTGGCTTATAACCGCCAGTTCTGTATATCAGATTTTAAAATTTACCAAGTTTGAACGTCAACGGGTGTTGGATAGACTTACATCCACGTGGTGCACCCTGGTCAACGTATAATCATACGGCAAAAAGTCTGTTAATTGGTAGTTGATTTCTCGCTTCAAACTAAAATCATTCCACTGTATGTCATATTCGACTAATTTCACAGTACTCACCTCACCTTTTTTCTACCTTTGTGTCTGCCTCTTTTACATCTTTGAAACACTCGTCTGCCCCCCCCCCCGCATCTCGAATTTTTTTCACTTTGATATTCCTTCCCCTCTGTGAAGCTTGAAATCAACTAAAAGACTAATGATAACTATCAAAATGTCTGCCATTTGATATAAATAATTATTTACCAAAATCTTTAATTTGGGAAAGGTGATCGTGGTGCACCCTGTGCAACGTATAA
Organism: Rodentolepis nana; assembly: GCA_900617975.1. NCBI lineage: Eukaryota > Metazoa > Platyhelminthes > Cestoda > Cyclophyllidea > Hymenolepididae > Rodentolepis > Rodentolepis nana. Next base: position 11,747 of record UZAE01001565.1, read on the forward strand.
TCATACGGCAAAAAAGTCTATCAACCGGCAGTTGACTTCTGATTTCAAACTACCATCACCCCACTGTATGTCATATTCTACCCCTACCACAGTACTCATCTTACCCTTTCTGAGCCTTGGTGTCTGTCTGTTTCTTTTACATCTGTGAATCACTCTTCTGTTCTCCCTCTCGAATTCTTCTCATTTTGATGTTCCTCCTCCCCTCTCTATCAAAACACCCGCCGTTCGTTACAAGTAAATAAATAAGTTTGAACGTCAAAAACATTTTTTATTTACTGATTCGTCTTCAAAGGCAAGATGAAATTATATTTGATAGGCCCCATATCCAAATTCAAAAAAGGAGAATTACTCAGAGTTTAATTTTCATTTTATTTCAAGTGTTCAAAAGGTGATATCATTTAATTCGTGTCAAGCTACTTCGCAATAGGGGTTTATAGACCCCTTTAACGATCCATTAGTTACAAGTCAATTTTCAGAAAGTAGAGTCAACAATGAGTGTCATAAACCATTTTCACTCTATAAACAGAATGTTAGAAAAACCTGTTTAGCATTGCTATAGCAAAAGGTTATTCCAGTCCAACTCGACCTAAGTATTAATTTATTTATATAAAATGGCAGGCGTTTTGAAAGTTATCATTAGCCCTGGAGCTGACTTCGTGGCTTCACAAAGAGGAGAAGAAACATCAAAGTGACAAAAAGTCAAGAGGGGGGACAGAAGAGTGATTCACAGATTTAAAAGAGGCAGACAGACAGACACAAAGGCATAAAAAATGTAAGATGAGTACTGTGAAAGTGGTCGAATATAACAAATGGTCGGGCTATAGAAGTTTAAGTCAGAAGTCAACTGCCGATCAATAGACTTTTTTGCCG
>UZAE01001566.1:0-12614 GCA_900617975.1 Rodentolepis nana
AATGATAAATATCATGAAGTCTGCCATTTGAAATAAATAATCTTATTCGAGGTGAGATGAGCGATAGACTTATCCCCACGTGGTGCACCCTGGGCAACGTATACTCATACGCACAAAAAAGTCAATAAACCGGCAGTTGACTTCTGATTTCAAACTACCATGATCTGACTATATATCTTATTCGACAACTTCCCAAGTACTCACCTCACCTTTTCTCTGCTTTTTTTCTGTGATTCACTCTTCTGTTCCCCTCCTCGTCTTTTCGCAACGTTGATGCACCACCCCACCCCCTCTGCGAAGCCCTAAGTTAACTTAAGAGCTGATGATAAATATCACAAAGCCTCCCATTTGGTATAAATAATTCATATTTGAGGCAGATGGATGTTCAAAGCGCAGCAATAGGTTTGGTGCTGTGCTTGTATAAATGAGTGGTAAGGAGTTGGCTGAAAAGGATTAACGGATTACGGGCGCGAAGCTACCAGGCTAATCTACACTAAAAAGCTATACAGTCGCAATACAGTGATTGATATATCAACTACTGGAATTTAGCATTTCAAAGGGCTGGCCTGAAGCAGGTGTTTAGTGATTGAAAGAGTGTGGGGGGTGTGTTTTCAGAAGTTAATTCGAAACAAATATCTATTCTGGCCTCAATATAAGAATAACCTCACGTAAAGCGTGAAAGTTGAACTTCACCTGATAAAGGTAATTGTTCAATAGCGTAATTAACTACACTGAAAGGTAATAACAAATATTCCAAAACCACTCAGGCGCATTAACTGGATGCACTTAACGAAATTTTCATGAGCTGAATCACATATATATAAGCTCTGGAACTTCAGGATTCCTTATAGGCCAATTCATTATCGGAAGAAATAACTCTAGACTAACCATTGTAGTATTAAAAGTGGTATTTAAGGACTCCTATGAGAGGACTCATTACTAGTCATTATATTTTAATTATGACGTGTTCGATAGACTTACCTCCACGTGGTGCACCCTGGGTAACCTATACTCATACGGCGAAAAAGTCTATTAACCAGCAGTTGACTTCTGACTTCAAACTGCCATGATCCCAATGTATGTCATATTCGACTACTTTCACAGTACTCACCTCACCTCTTTTCTACCTTTCTACCTTCGTCTTTGAAGCACTCTTCTTTTCCACCCCCCCCCCTCTGTGAAGCCCGAAGTCAACTAAAGGGCTAATGATAACCATCAAAATGCCTGCCATTTGATATAAATAATAATAAATATTCAAATTATCGAACATTTCGGGGAAAAATTAAATAATTCAGAGATATCGATGCCCCTTTACAAAGCGCAGATGAGATTGTAATTTCGACTAAAGAGTAACGCAAAATTTTATTTAATTAGCAAACTAGGCTAGACGTAGGAATTCATGCCATGACAGTAATAACATAGCTCTACTTATTTCCCATCGGATAAGTTATCAATTAATTATGACTAAATTGGGGTGTGCGATAGACTTACCTCCACGTGGTGCACCCTGGGCAACGTATACTCATACTGCAAAAAAGTCTATACACTGGCAGTTGACTTCTGACTTCAACCTACCATGACCCGACTGTATGTCATATTCCAACCCCTTCCACAGTACTAATCATACTTTTTCTCTGCCTTTGTGTCTGTCTGTGTGTTTCGTTTACGTCTGTGAATCACACTTCTGTTCAGCTCTCCACTTTTTCTTACTTTGATGTTCTTATCCTTTATGAAGCCCGAAGTCAGCTAAAGGGCTAATGATGAGTATTATAAAACCCGCCATTTGAAATAAATAAATTATGACCAAATTTGATATTGCCACAGCGTGAAAGAAATTTTAACATACAATTAGAGTACATCTTCTAAAGATTGATTTCACATTAGCTCCTTCGTGTGGGAGCAAAGTGATTACTGTTAGTTAAAAATATGGCTCAAAACATACACCCACGGATCACAATCACCCGCTTTTGATGTTTCAGTCTCATGACAATCTACGAGTCACGAACATTTTACTACCGCAATCGAATGAAATGAATCAATCAATCCTCAGTGAACCCTACTAGATAAGAAAGCAAAAAAATAGGGAAGTAAAAATAGACCATTTGTGATAACGAACAGTTGTCGATCCAACTAAATACTTGAAGCATCACATTTAAGTCAAAAAAGATGCAAAGCTAGGGTGGGGGTTTGACAAAATTGCCTACTCAATCTGCGGCTGACACAACAATGTTGGTGAGCACTCAGGATCTGGGCTCGGTAATTAATGATAATAATTCCTAACCCCAAAATCCAAGTGCAGAGTGGTTGGACTCTTTGCTTTCCTCCAATTATCAAATCTACTAATCATTTTCATGACCCATAATGAGTGGGTAGCTGAGGCCTAAAGGGATAGGTAAAATAAATCTAACCCTCCATATGACAATCCAAAAGTATAAAATAATTTACGCATTTAACAAAAAACGAAGGTCAATGTTACTAACCAAATTAGAATGGATCATCCATAAGCCATAACCAGAGTGCCGAAAAAATTTTAAAACACCAGATTTAAATTGTATGCAAAGTAAGATGAAAGAAGAAGGATGAACACAGAGAAGAATAACAATCAATCGTGGTGGGGGGGGGGAGGGAAGGAGGGATGCTCAAGAATAGAGTACACGGTCTTTATTCGTTGTGGCGACGTAGGTTGTTAAATCGAGCCGCAAGGGCATCGAAATCAACATCACTGGTAGTAGGAGGCGCGGTTGGGAGTTCATCATTCTTGTAGTTACTTCCACCTTCCTCAACACTGCTTGGACTACTGCTCCCACCAGCCTTTTTGGATGAAGGAGAATCCATTTTGGGATAAGGCGGAGGAGCGCCAGGATTGAATGAATCTGCTAAATAGAACATCAAGAAATTTCAGGATCCTTTCAAATAAAAAATAAGGATGTTAAACAGGTCAAATCAGGCTACCATTATAATTGGAGTCAGCTTGAGAAGGAAGAGGGGGGATTCTTGCATTGCAATCATCTTTATGATCAATTGGAGGTGGGTAGGGGACGCCCTTATCAATAGGAGTAGGATTGAGAAAATCGTTGTTTAGGAAATTGTAATTGGGTAATTCTGGTGGCTCGCCAAGGTCTATCAACTGGGGTTGGTTATGAAGGAGATTTTCATCAGGTGTGAATTCAACATCATAGCTTTTCGCGATTTCAACCAAGTAGGCTTCGCATAAATTAGCTGGAGGTGCCTTAACATTGAGCTTTTGCATAACCTTGGGGTTGACATCGTGATTAGAGTTTGACAAGCAGGCTTGGCAAAACTCCTTTCCGTATTTGATCATAAACTGATTCTTAATAACAAGCAGTTCCTGACAATCATAAGACAGACGCGGAGCACACCAAATAATAGTGGCAATCGCTTCCCTAAGACCAGGATCGCATTCCCTATATGGAGAACATTATAACATCGTAAAGAGCTAACTTACACAGTGGATGTAATAAGATTCATACGCGTGATAAGTAATTCACAATATATTTCGATCATTTCCAAAACTTCAAGTAAATAATCCTCTCGAACAATTTGCTCTACACGAATACGGGCACGATCGATCTTTTTATTCCTGAGATACTCGGCTAACTCCCGACGAGCTCGGACATTAAGCTCATTTTTCTTTGAATAAAGATTTTTCATTCTGACAACACAAATACGTAAATTCGTCTTCAATTTGTTTTCATCAAATTTCGGAGAGAACATCTTGTGGAAGATTCGCAAATAACTAACTAAAATGCGCGAAATTTATACAACTGATATAAACTAATAAAAACGAACATATAGCATATATTTTATTTATTTTTCCATCGTCTTTTAATTCTAAATATTTTCTTATCTATGCTTTGATGACTATAGTGTTATTTTATGAGCGAAAATGATAAATGATTTTAATTTGTTTGTCTTGAATATCTTAGGTTATAACTTTACTCGATTGTGTGGTTATCTTTTGCATTACTCATAAGTTAGTAATGCTGAAATTATAAAAAAATGATACAAAAAACTTTAGTATATTTTGCTCAAGTATACATTCCTTTTGATAGAATCGAGCCATTTACTCAGTTCGTATATACATTTAAATGATTAAGAGTTTTAGAATTAAGTTTCCTTATGATTTTGCACCAATTATAGTTATTTTTCTGCTTCGCAGTAATAAAAAATTTCATTAATCAAATTGCTGTTAACGAACATCGTCAATACATGAAGGGATAATATTCATCAGCATAATTCTAGATTTCCGTATTTTTATTAGATTTTCCAAACTTATAATCTGAACTGAAATATTGATGAAACTTAGCTAATCGGTGGATGTGGAGCAACATGATTTCCGGTTGAAAAATTTAGATATTACGATATCTTTTTCCGTTAATACTGAATTGTAAGCCATTCTGGGGAGCACGTTTAATTAACAATCAATCCGTTTTTTCAGGTTTACCTCCATCTGTGCAGCGAAGTCAAAATGTTGAAAATCCCTTCAATAGGAAATCATGTACTTAATGGCTAAATTGACTTATGCATCTCGTTCTGTATTCCTTTCACAATGAGGGGATAATTTCATACAATTAAAATTAATATAATTATAACTGAAGATGATATTGCTACAGATTTATCAAAGGTAAGTAAAAAATAATATGTTAAAGAATTTTAAAAGGGTGGAAAATTTTCGATTCTGAACTGATTTTGAATCAAATTAATGTCTTAGCCCTTCAACTCCCGTTTTATACTCGGAAAGTTTTACCCAGCCGCAATCACGTGTATCTCACAGCAGACTGATAATTACGTGGTGATTTTTGGCGGTATCTGTCGAAGGCTAAAGACGTATTGAACATGCTTCAAACGTCAATGGAGCCTTCTGTTACGATCCTAGTGCCAATGGACCTTAATTCGCAAGAGAACCATAAGGTCCTAGGGGCATTAAAGGGTTAATATATTTCCTGAAATTAATACCAGATTTCTAAGTTAATAAAGTAATTTATTGCATTGTTATATTGAATTTCAAATTTTCCTAGTTTTTCAATCAGTACTTTCTTTACATGTCGATCGAATGAATTAACTCTGTCTTCGTGGTGAATTTCGCCTCATTCGCTAGGGCTAATTCAAAGTGATCTAAAATGTCCAAATATTCGAAATATGAAAACAACGTGATAAGCAGTTATTAACAAAGTAGTTAAAAGCATGCTGTTATTATTGTCGCTCGGCTGAACAAATCCGAGTACTTAATTTTTCGGGTTCTTCATATAAAACGTTTATCTCAATTTTTAATTGCGTTCAATTTATTTACTGAGCAAGTTGCCTGAGATTCTTTATTGGTAAATGAGGGAGAGATCACACCATAAGGAGTATATGGTAATTATAATATTTGATTTGGAGTGAATAGGCATTTGCGATAATGAACATTTCGATATCGTCAAGACCATCTCACCACGATTGCTAAGCTCCACAATGAAGTATCGACGACTGGAGTTTACTGACATCTCATTTAGAGGCGGTTGCGCTTAAGACTAATTCGTTTGTCTATAAAACGGAGTAGCTCATCCGTGGTAACATCCAAAATATCACATCCAATCGATTCAATAGTTTTCTAATTCGCAAAATATACAATTTAAAACGCTTCCTTTGTTTAAAAGTACTCCAGTTTCTTTGAAGCTAAATGCTTAATGTTTTTTCTTCTTAAAGACTGTTAAATATGTTTTTTTTCAGTGAGGGGCAAAAATTGTATACTTTAAATTGTCTGGAATGTAAAGTGCTCTTTCGGTAGATAAAATAAAAATTTTCGAAGCGATTTCACAGAACGTACATAACAAAAAGCTATTCCCCTTTCCATTTAAGTTTGATAAATGATAATACGTCGCTACTAATAACATTATCTATTGTTAATTGCATTCATGGTGTCCATTACGAAGAGTATTATTATTTTATTGAGATGAATCCCAATGGAAGATTTCAGTAAAGCCGATTTGATGACAAATAATTATTGATCTTATCATTTGAACTATTTGTGTATTTTCGAATATGGGTTATTAATAACGGTAATGTCTTCGAATCTGTCTTTTCATAGGTAGGCAGTTTTGCTACCACTCAGACTTCCGTATACTTTAAACGCTTGGATCTTCCTATCTATTACAAAATTGTAGTTTAGACTGAGGTAACATAATTAGAGTAATGGCAAGATTGGTGCTTCATTCAACAACTGTGATTCATTATATTAAAATTCGAGTAAAACAGTTAGATTGACCGACAAAATTTTAAATATTGAGAAAAACTGACATGTTGAAATTACCACCCCGCAGAACACTTCATTATCTTAATCACCGAATGCCTCAAGAAGCGGAGGATTCAAAAGGCGTCGGTTTTATTGCTAACTAGGTTTATGTAACATCAAATCCTGCAAATCATTAGGAATGACTAAGCACAGGTCATACGAATTTCAGGTCATCGCGAATACGTCAGGACAAGGAACCACGAGTTCATGTCCCAAAAACCTCTAAAACTATGTTTCGAAGGGAATTTACACCTTAATTTAATCAAAGTCGTGTACCAATCATGTTAATTTTTTTCTTTCCTGCCAAGTTCAATTTATTAGAGAGTTAGAAAGGTATCTTATAGCAAAACACGCTTCGGTTTGTTTCATTCGCTTTTCTATGGCTTTAGTAATATGTTAATAAACGAGACTGGTTGATCTATTAACCAATAAATCAAAAATTTATTGGGTTCCGAGTACATGCACTCACCCATTACTCCAGAGAGCGAATATTAACCATTGAAAGTTAAAATCAAACACTTTATTCAACTTGGTAGGCATTTGTTCGCATAATTCAAATTAAATGAGGTTCTTAGTATCGCGACACCATTTTGTAACCTCTGCTTCATCTCTTAGTGAATTATTTTCTAATATCACAAGTTTAGATGCAATCTCATGGTTACATTTGTAAAGTTATCATTTTGGCACGAGTAAATTACTTTGCTGATAGTATCTATCACTATTTCCCGAATGACACTAAAATCGAGACTGATTTCTCAAAAAACTGGTCACCGAACACGACGAAGTTAACATTTTTTTGTCCTTAAATAAATCACCATGATTTTTGTTCTAACCGCATATTTGCAATTAGGGGTGTGCGAGAGACTTACCTCCACGTGGTGCACCCTGGGCAACATACTCACACGGCGAAAAGTCAGTTACTCGGCAGTTGACTTCTGACTTCAAACTACCATGGCCCGACTGCTCGTTATATTCGACCCCTTTCAAAATACTCACCTTACCTTTTCTCTGCCATTGTGCCTGTCTATCTCTTTTGCATCCTTGAATCACTTTTCTGTTCCTCCTCTTGAATTTATCTCACTTTGATGTTCCTCCCCTCTGTGAAGTCCGAAGTCAACTAAAGGGCTAATGATAACTATAATAAAGCCTGCCATTTGAAATAAATAAGCAAATATTTGCAATTAACATAAAGAAACTTCGAAATTAACTGTTTTTAACTCTTCTATCAAATATATTAAACCAAAATGTATAGTTTTGCGGATTTTTGTGAAAGCTTTCTACTCTTTCGTTTGCTAATAGAATCGTATTGAATAAAAACGCAGCCCACTTTTACTTCCGGTTTTTTGACCACTGATACATTGACTAAGCCCTAATAATCCTCTTCGGTTAAATCATCTAGTAAAAATTTGTCCCAAAATTAGCTTATCTAAACTAATAGTATCGAAGGTAATAGAAAGTATGGAGTGAATAGCATTCATTACAAATTATCGCCATCTGAAAACGGGATTGACGCAACTTTGAATGAATCTTAACGCTAATTGGCTGAAAAGGCCTTCGCGCAAGCCTAACTTACTCGCTACGCGATCAATGGTGCATCTCAATTTCCAGAATATTCCATCGCGTTTGGAGTTACTTTGATGGGCTCTAATAGCGTTGCTTATTCCACAAACTCTTCATGCTTAATTAATAAGGCCACAGAGGACGCCCATGGAGCTCTCCCTTTTTTAATAATTGATCGTTAAAAGTCTGTCAAGCTGAGGCCTCAAACACAGCTGTCATTGTTCCCTACTTAAAATGCGTCAATCAAAAGTTTTCGGTCTTTAAAGTACGACTGGGCTGGTATTTTGACATAATGGAATGATGAACTTTTAATATACCAGAAGTCGTGGTTATTAGGGAGGTCTAAATGAAAGTATCCATTGAACGAAAATTAAACTGAATCATGAAAAATAACTTTATTTTAAATGTTCACAAAGGCAATGTGAAATCAGAGGATAAATTTCCACTGTTGGTATAACCAATTTCTCATATTTAATCAACCGCTCAATTGAACTAGGCGTATCAGGCGTCCAAGTCCGATATGAACTGCCCTTCAGACACTCAGAGCTTCGTAAACTCTCTATTTATTTATTCGCTGATTTCTTATTTTGAATTTGAGCTAGGGCTAGTAACCCTTTCAGTAATTTGTGGGTGGTATTTTTTTTCAAGCACAGTTGACTTTACATGGATGACAGCGGGTATTCAAAGTTTGACAGGAGTGAGTAAATCACCCCTGTCAAACCGAGCTTCTCAGTGTGAAATGCTTTGTTACTGGCGCATCGCTACACGTCAAAAAGGGAAGCGTAAATGACTGATGGAATGTTAAAGTGACATTAGATTTCGTGGACATAATCTGGACTTGAACGCATTTTATCGAATGCGCTGCTCCAACAGTTTTTGAAGGCCAAAAGGATTAAAAAAGTTTTTACAGTAATTTCACTGAGAAAATGAAGACCGAGGGGTTTCTCTGGCAAATGAAACCTAAGCCAGGAATTCAATACTGAATTCACTGAGCTTCACCAAAATGGCAGCATTTATTATTACAAGCCGGTGCTGATTGTGGTGGTTCGACAAACTTCAAACAATCAGTCGGCTCGGAGGAAATAAGAGCAGTAAGTCACTTTGCCGATAGGATACTCAAGTTGGAACTTTGGAACATTGTACGATGTCAATTAAGTAGTAAGCGAACATCCTGAGTAGTATTTTGAACCTCTTTTAACTAACCCACATATTCCATTTTCTTCTTGTACCTGACGCCCTATTTAAACTTTTCAAATGTTCCAAGAATCCCTTACTTCTCCATGTTTTACCATTTTAAACAACATATTAAATATACGTGCCGAGTTTTTTCCATTTTCTCAAAGGCATTTGACAATTTGAGTCAATAATGAAGGCAAAATTCTCTCGAATAGTCAGCAAGACTTATATCAAATCCCCATACTCGCGCATCTGCCCATAACCGCTGTTTAGGTAAGTGAACTCACGAAAAAATTGGATAAAGTCACTAGGCTCCTCGGGAGTAACGCCGAGAACGTGTGCGAGTTGTACCCTTCAAATATGCCGCTTGTGTTTATTGCAATATGATTTAGCTCACCCAAATTATTTACTTATGTGGTCGGTATGGATTATGCCATATCAAATAATGGGAACTTAGCTAATTGGGAAATCCCGGGTGCTGTCACAAGCACTTTGAGAGATAAGAGGAGCCCTTTAGCCGAACATCTTATTATCTTCTTCATTTTTCCCTCCTAAGAGACAAAAAAGCCTGTCCAAACTACTTCCACAGATTTTCGCCAAGTTTATCGTCCGCCCTGTTTGGTTTATTGTGGGGTGCATGCAAGTTAACAGAATTGTTCTACCTCAATCCTACGGTAAACAATTCCAGTTTGAGGATCTTAAGTATGTAACTTATCATTGCAGATTTTATGTTATAGCTCTAGTGATTGCTGAAGTTGCTGAAGAAGAGATATAAACTATAGCACAACTAGTTATACTTTGTTTCAGTTTAGTATCGAGAGGAGGCGCGTCTGAAATAGGACAAAGTTTATATTTTCGTCTTTTTGCGAAGTGTCACCTTTATTCTGAAATTGGACGAGGAATTGTGTAATATATTCTAACATCAAATTTTCATTCAACTCTCCTTGTGGAAAGAAGAAGGCTCATTGACTTCTTGCCCAATAACTCCAGCTGAAGATACCACCTAATATTTCTCTTTCTTCAGATTCAGATTGCCTTCAATTTAACGATTGATTTTGTCTGGAACACGATTTCTCATTTTAAAAATTGTTCTAATATAAGATGATATTTTTTAACCGTTCTTGAGGGCTAAGCATCATTGCCTGTTAAAATTTATTTCCCTACTTATTTAAAAATTTCAGTACGTTGGTGAATTTATTTTTGAACCCTAATCTCCTTACATGGTCAAATTGTTTATGTTTTAATTGGTTATCTTCCAAAGGGGGTACACGTACGCAACTAAGAGATATCCAGGTTATTTACATAATTTTTATTAAGTTAAGCAACTATCCACGCGACGAATCAATGGAGTTTCTATCTACAAGATAAATAGCTCTACAAATAATCTAACAAGTTGGTTTAAAACCTGTTCTTTTGAACAGTCAGATTTATTACACAAGAAATAAATGATAAAGCCAGCAAAACTCACTACTTCATATCAGTTTTGAATCTCATTTTTAGTTATATAAAAGTTTATTTATTTATTTCAAATGGCAGGTGTTTTGATAGCTATCATTTGCTTTTTAGTTGACTTTGGGCTTCACGGAGGGAAGGTCAATCAGAGTAGCAGAAAGTCGAGGGGTGGGGAAGAGAAGACCGATTCACAGATGCAAAAGAGGCAAACAGACACAAAGGTAGAGAAAAAGGTAAGGTGAGTACTGTGAAAGGGGTCAAATATGACAACCAGGGGCGGGGGGTAGTGGTAGTTTGAAGTCAGAAGTCAACTGCCGGTTTATAGACTTTTTCAGTAGGAGTATACATTGCTCTGGGTGCACCACGTGGAGGTAAGTCTATTGCACACCCCGTCATATAAAAGTTGAAAGTTATACATGACACTAAATAGGAATCAATGCAAATTTGACAATATTATCACTATAGTTTTTCAGATCTTGTAAATTGAGTTAGACAGAGGCTAAGGTCTTGGAGCTCATTAATCGGGTTTGTTTATATTAACGTTGGTATAATACTGGGCTTCAGTGTTAATAAATAGATAACAGTGTGTAAATTCTAGCCAACAGAATCAATTTCAGTTGTCAATTACGAATTCTCCCTTTGATAAGCAAGAAATCGTCTCCTGGAGCTTGAAGCAAGTGTTAGTGTGCTGTTCAAGTACATGACCACTATCGTACTTATTTTTTTTCTAGTAAAATACAAGGAGCAGAAAGAATAAAATTTTAGCTAGATCTTTAAGGAGCTAGATGGTTTTTTTACAATTTAAAAAAAAAACAACTAACCATACTCATCTATCTCAAGGAAAATTTTAAAAAGAATTATAATATAATTCGATTAATAACAGTTTATGGCAGAAGTCTATAAGTACGGTGCTGAGAAGCTCGTCTATTCCCTATTGGTCGATACGACAAGTCTCGTATGAAATTCGCCTTGGTAACCAATGGTGACCAAACATTGAACTCTCAACTTTTCAGCTATGAGGCCTTAATCGATAGATCAACCTTGGCACCAACGATATTTAACCTAAGCCTTGGCTGTTCTCACTTTATTCCCCTTCCATTCTGTTTAAATTCAAGTCAATTAACTTTCTTGCCCAATCCCAGCCAGTTGTGAAAAATTAATATTCAAGATCTACATCTAAAAGAGGTTTTTATTAGTTACTTTTGTGACCATCGGTGATAACTCCAAGAAGTTAATTTATTTATATCAAATGGCAGGCGTTTTGATAGTTATCATTAGCCCTTTAGCTGACTTCAGGCTTCACAGAGGAGAAGGAACATCAAAGTGACGAAAAGTCGAGAGAGGGGGGGGGACAGAAGAGTGCTTCAAAGATGCAAAAGAATCAGACAGACACAAGGGTAGAGAAAAACATAAGGTAAGGTGGGTATTGTGGAATATGACATACAGTGGAGTGATGGTGGTTTGAAGTCAGAAGTCAACTGCCAGTTAATAGACTTTTTTGCCGTATGAGTATACGTTACCCAGGGTGTACCACGTGGAGGTAAGTCTAACTCCATGACGTCCAATTTTTGGAAGAATGATTTCAAATTCTAGTGGAGGGCAATTTGAAATTCCAAATTACTCGACAACAACTCATATGTAGGTACATATTCTTCTCTTTGGCAAATTGGTTGTTGTCAAAATATGTAAACAACATAAAATATTTCATGGATTTACAGCCGTACTGTTACTACCTAAATTTAACAAACTGACTGTAAAACGGGAGGAACGTGAGGTCCAAACAGCGTTTACAAATAAAAATAGATTATCAGAAGTGTGAATTCCTATATTTTCACTTTAGTGGCCCTTTACAATGCCAAAATCAATAACTTTTCATAAAGTCGCTTTTTCTACCTCACCGAGCTCAGATTTTATTGACTTGGCCTTATTTTAGGTCAGGCATGCGTGGGAGGCATGATATCACCTCCCCCCAGCCCCAATAACAGTGCTACCAACGCTCAAATTGTGCACCTTTCCAGTGAGGGGTGTCAGCATTGAGTCTCTCATATTCTAAGACGTGAATAGGAGAATAATGGGATTGCACTAAGCCATTTCGTTTGATACAACGGTGCTTCCCACATTTTTTGAGCAGGGG